>JAYJMJ010260850.1:0-14697 GCA_036873875.1 Laminaria ephemera | reverse complement strand
AAAAGGCATACATTAAAATTGATATGATTATTTTTTTCATAATTGAGTTATTTACATTTGTTTATTTCTTTTCTCCATAGGTTAGTAAGCTTACTTACTTGTTCCGTGGACAGATCTCTATCCGCTCCATCTCTTCTTATTTTATCATACATATCTCTATAAAGAGAGATACAAATCCCCATTTCTTTTATTGCTCTATCATCATTTTCATAGGCTGATGCTCTTTCACGGCATTCGCAATAGTCTTCGGCTTCTTCTATTATTTCCTCTGGGTCGGTGTAACCATCTCCACAACCCCTCAGACCTTGAATTATCAGAGAAAGGGCAAACAATAAGCCTATGGCTTTTAGTACTTTATTCATATTGAATGTTTTAGTTAAGTCTCAAAGTTATAAAAATAACTTTTATGTTAACATATATGTTGCACATATTTTCGTAAGTAATCATTTGATTTGTTTAGGAACTTATGACGACAGATCTCAAAAAAGAAAAAGAAGAGTTTAACAAGCTATTTGGAGCTCATTTAAAGAGCATCCGAGAGAGTAAAAGCTTATCTCAAAGAGATTTGGCATATAAGATGGACGTAGATAGATATACTATCACGAGACTTGAAGAAGGCGGTACAAACGCTACAATTTTTACATTAAAACGTCTAGCCGACTCATTAGGAATACATTATAAAGAACTAATAAATTTTTAATTATGGAACCGATCAAAATTACTACCACAGAACCAAGTGTTGAGTTAACAAATCTGAAAAAAATCATATCCGAAAATCAAACCCAAGATTGGAAGATCGAATTAATGACAAAAGATGATTTTGAACAAAAAGAAGATGGATTTTCTGTACTAGAGTCTATACGTTGCTACACTTGTGATTATCAAATATTAGGTGAAATAAGAAACGATTTAAAAGATAAATTTGATGGTATAACACTAATAAACGTGGAAACAGTCCACACACCTAACCTCTATTCATTAACAATAATGTGTGTTTATTATTGAGGAATATATTTGCTCAAATATTCCTTATCAACTAGTTTCAAATCTTCGTTAAGTCTTTTCAGTTGAGTTAATTTATCTGATGTACAAATATCATTATCTTCTATTATTTTGCGCATATCCATTAAAGGAAACGCATACATTTTATAAAAATCGCTATATGACTTTTGAAACTTTAAATGTAATTCAGTAGCAAACAATTCCGCTTCTTTTGATATCTTCTCTTTATTCATACTTATAATTAGTTCAAAAAATAACATTCATGTGAACCCTAACAATATTCACAACGAACTAACTTGAAATGACTAAGAGTTCCTTTACTCTTAGATAAGAACTTTTCGAATTTCTCGCAAGATGTGTCTTCCCTACTATTAAATCTAGCCGTATACTCATCTAAGTATCTTCCTAAATGCTTATCGCTAACATGGTGATAGATTCCGCAAATACCTCTTTTAAGCGTGCTCCAAAAGTTCTCTATAGTATTTGTATGAGTTGTTCCAGACACATAAGATTCAATACCATGCCTAACCGTATCATGTGTATATCTAAGATTTAATCTTGCATATAGCTTACTTTCATCCGTAGCGATACTTGAGCCTTCTTGTACAATATCATCAATGAACTGGTCAATTTTCTCCTGCGTATGGTTAGGCATATGCTTTAAAGCAACTTTACCACCTCTTTCTATTATACCTACTATCGTCTTTTTCTTAATATATGGCGTACCATCATTTTTAGTTATCTTATTTTCTGAACGTCGTTTACTATAATGCTTGTTCTTTTCTTTACCTCCTAAGTACGCTTCATCGACTTCTACTATATCGTTAGCCCCTAATTTCTCTGGAGCTTTATCTCTTAGCATTTCTCTAATTCGGTGAAGCATAAACCAAGCTGATTTTTGCGTAATGCCTAAATCGATTCCTAACTGAACCGAGCTAATACCTTTTTTATGAGAAGTCATTAAATAAATAGCGGCGAACCATAATCTAAATGAGATCTTTGAATTTTCAAAGATCGTCCCAACCTTAACCGTAAATTTCTTATGGCATTCTTTGTTAGAGCATTTATAACCTCTATTTGTTCTATATGGACGCTCGGCTTCACAATGAGGACAAACGGGATTACCATTCCATCTTAGATTTTCATAGTATTCAATACAAGTACTTTCTTCCTTGAAATAATCTAGTAATTGAGGTAATGATTTAAAATCTAAAGCTTTTCGATTTTCCATATACAAATATAACCGAACATTTTTGTGCATTCTAACGTTTATGCAATTATATTCGGTTTAAATTGTATATATTTGAGTTATGGCTACATATAAAGAGAGAAAAGAGAATGTAAAGCATTATGTTTTACTAGAGTCTGATGTTGTATTAGGCGTTTTCGGAAACCTAAAAAAGGTTTGTGATTTTATGGACGGAAAAGACTTTCCCAGTTATTGGACATTAACTAGAAAAAAAGAAAGTAGAATAGACCATAAAGCCTATTCTATTCAGAAGGTTAAGTTTTATTAATGTTTAATTATAAAAAAAGCTTACCCTGTGAATGGATAAGCTTTATGATTTAATATTAATCTTTTTTGTCTTCCGTTATTAATCCTGAATCAGAATTAGAAGATTATTTACCTTCTGATTCAATTCCCGTTTTTAATATTAGTTTCAAATTTCCGTATGTATTCTATAGAAAAATCTTGAATAATCTGTGAATTTAAGCCATACATATTCTCTTCTTGCTTTTCAATCCACATTTTCACTCCTTGTGAAGAGATTGTAAAATCTAAATTCGCTACATGTATAGGATCATATCCAATTATACATTCACCAGATCCACCTGCATCAGCTTTAAGTTTACTGAATACATATGTCCTCACATAAGCATCATTGGAATCATATACCTTTTCCATTTTCAACATCCATTTTTTACTGAAAATCTTAAACTCTTGTTCTTCTTCTGTATGTTCTAAAAATTCACAATGTAATCTGAAATCATTATAAGAATCTAATTCTCTCTTTTTACAGAACTCTTTAAATTCATCAGAGTTTTGTTTAAAAACCTCATTCAATCTGTTTTCAGTCTTGTATATACTCATAGCTTTCAGTCCGTATTTCTTTAAAAATCTTATAAACCTGAATATACCCCACTTTCTAACCTTTTCAAATAACTTATTCATATAACTAATGTTTGATAAAACATAAGCTAATCAGTATCGAATTTAAAGTTATTCTATAATTTCTAATCTCATTTAGTTTAGTAGATAGGTTTGTGAATTTATATAAGGGGAAGACTTCCTAGTTATTTAAAATTAACTAGAAAAAAAGAATAGATCATAAAGCATATTCTAAATCTATTTAGTACACTTTAATGTAGTTAATTTAATGGTTACTCTAAAAACGACCCATCACTTTCTTTATTTTTCTTTTGTTTAAGATAGAACACCCAAGTCAATTCATGCTTCTGCTCAATAATAAAACCTGTACTGGTTCCACAAGTATCAATCAGAGATTTTTCTAAATCTTTGTAAAACTGTAATTCTTCACCATTTGATTGAACATGTCCTTCAAAAAATTTATTCAACCAAGTATTCCTTACTTGAACATCCGATCTCGTTAAATCCCCAAGAAATTCCAATTTAAATATCTTAGGCTCTATTTCTGTAAGAGTAAATTTTACCACTTTATATTATTTTTAAGTTAATCATGAATTAAAAAAACAATTACCTTTTCGCACTTATGACTTGAATCCTGCCTAAAAATTGTTTTATGAGTTTGAATATACTCCACTTTACAACCTTATCAAATAACTTTTTCATATAACTAATATTTGATTAAAAACATAAGCTAATTGCTATCAAATCTAAAGTCATTACCCTTTGTCCCATTTAATATATAGGTGCCGACAATACATCTTATTACCTTTTTGAAGAATTATAAATATATTAGACTCTAAGTGAATAAAATTATAGATGTATTGGTAGTCACCTATAGATCTGTGTAGTTCATCATCGAAGAAATGAAATAATATGAGAATATTTGATTTATTTAAAAGCAAGAAAAAAGATATTTCTATCTATAAAGAAATTGAAACTCCAAAAATAGAACTTATTCCTAATACTTTTAATAACGTTTCTAAAAAGCAGTTTCAAGATGAATTAGTTAAATATTTTGACCTTGAAAGATATGGATTTGGAATATCACCTGATGAAAAGACACAAATTTTTTACGGAGATATAAATAATACAAACGAAATAGATTTTGAGGGACATATACTGATTATTGGAAATTTAAAAACAAAGTGGGTAAACCTAACATCTTCAGATTTTTCATTGAGAGATGGTGGTGGTTCATTATTCGTTACAGGAAACATCCAAGCTGATTATTTTTCTAATGATTTTAACAGACTTGCAATGATAAATGGCGATTTAATTATTGAAAAAATTATAAATGTAGCGTTTGAAGATTCTTGCTTAGTTGTAAATGGCGATTTAATAACACAATATTATCACGGCGTAGACATTCCGGCAGAGGTAAAAGGGAAAATTGAAATAGAATATGGCTGGGGATATTGTAATGATAAAAGTTCTAAAACTATTTTGCCCAAAAATGATCTTGAAAATTCATTAAGTTTCTTGAACGTAGATAAAAACTGCAATTCTGAACAGGTTAACGGAATCATTAAAAAGAGAATCACTAATGCACAACAAAAGCTATAATTAATACGATTGTTAGTGTTTAGTCCAAATTTTAGAGCTTTCAACCAAGCCCCCTCAAGTATTAATTTCCCATACATCCAATAGAAAGCCAAGAACATTTGATCTACATACAGAACTTATTAGGTCATAATTCTAATAAAACAACAGAGAGATATACATGTAACCACAAATATTTTGAGATGCATTAAAAATAATTTAGATTAGATTTTCACATAATGGATATATACTGACAACATATCCCTACATAGTGGGTAATGAAAAATGAATGATAATCAGGAAATACAAAGACTAGTTCAAAGTCATAAAGCCTTAGAACCTTTCGACTACAAAATTGCGGTTGATTGGGCAATCGACTTTATCCGTGAGGGCAAAGAAACTGAAAACATTCTTATACTGGCTTCATTTTCCGAGCCAATTGAAAAATGGTAAATCAGTCCATATGTAGCAGCTGTTTTAGACGAACTTGGACTGAACGAACTAGAATGTGATGAGGCTATTATCGCACAAACACATTTTATTCTGTTGAAAATACTTGATGGCATTGATCTTCGAAAAAATCTTCTTCAACTATATCAGATTTCTATAAAAAACGACATGGACAATAGAATGATGAATTTCTATTTACTCTACCATGCATGGGTTGAATTGGAAGAAATTGGTGCTAATTACTACTTCGAAGGAGCAACTTTGAAAAACATAAAAAGTGTTCTTCAAAAGGAAGCACGAAAATGGATTGACGAGTACATAAACGAATGAGTGTCGAAAAAATTGACCAAAACCAACTAAAAAAACACTAACCAAAATGATGCATATGCCTAATAAGTGGATAATTGCTAAATTAAAAGATTGGTTTTCATAGAAAGTCCGCTAAATCTTTTGATTTGACTAGTAATAAACTAGAAATTTATATCTTTAAAATAGTTACATTTCATACATGTAACGGTATAGCCAAATCTAGTAAGACGCAGAAATAAAAACTGACGGTATATAGTAAATCCGTTAAAGGACGTTCATTATTCTTCACTCCCAAACATAAAACTTGGTTTTTAATAAGTGACCTTTAATTGCATCTAACTGCCTACTTCTTGCCAAACACTAATCATTATCTATAATTAAATGAATAGATTAATAATCATATTAACGCTGATACTAAACGGAGCAACTTGTATTGCTCAAGATATCTGGTCTTTTAGTGATGACAAATATAATCTTATGGTTTATACCGACTCGGTGAGGTATAATCCAACCGTTCAGAATTATGGAAGGACGGTAAGCAAAATTGAAATCAAAAAAAATGATGAAATTGTTCAAACAATACTACCTGATACTTTTATTTATGATCCATTTCTTATCGACTCAAACTTCATCTTTCAATATGAAGATGTGAATTTCGATGGCTATAAAGATATTGTTTTAGTAAACTGGATAAGTACAAGTCGATACACTACCTCTTGGTATTGGATTTTTGATTTAAAAATGCAACAATTTATAAAAAACTCTTCTTTGGATGATTTAATGAATGTTCAAATCGATCAAAATAAAAAGTGTATATATAGTTATTGGAGAATAGGATTTAATGAATTTGGTCACGCAATTTATCAATGGGATAACAATGAATTGGTTCTAAAAATTGAACAAACTGAATCTTGGAGTTTAGATCCATCAATACTGGGGACAAGGCTGATAAAAGAAAATATAAATGGGAAGTTAGAAGAACTAGAATATGAAGTTGAAAAAATGAATCCAAAAGAAAATCTTAAAAAACTAAATCTTGAACTTCCAGAGGTATCAACACCTGGTGGGAGTTATGTTTCTGTCAATGTTCGAGAAAATATAGCTTATATAGCAATTCAATTCCCTATACTAAATGAAGAATATCTTTTTCAAGGGCGATTAGGAGATAAAATTTCGACTGAAGAAGGATATAAAGCAATGGAATTATGCGCCTTAAATGTTTTGGCTCAAATAGAAAACAAAATCGGGTTTGACAAAATTATCGGACTGAATCACATCGATGCTTATTTCCAATCTGGAGAGGATTGGGACGAGTCACCAATTGTTGTAAACGGAGCTTCTGATTTATTTGTAAAAGTATTGGAAGAAAAAGGTAAACATTCAAGAGCTATTTTCGGAGTTGAAAAACTACCAAGAAATTTTAGCGTTGGATTGACCGCTACATTTACAATAAAAACGAAATAAAACAGCTCACGACTTGGTGTATAAAACCACCAAGTCTTTTGATTTGGCTTTAAAATGGGGAATTAAAACAAAAATTGGCTAAGTGTTGAATTGAAAGTTCATTACTTTTAAATCCTGTACTAACTACAGCTTATCCCTTACCAACAGTAAAGATGAAGAAGTTAATCTCAAATATTAAACCTTTGATTATGCCAACTGTAAATTCAGGAGTCAAAAAAACGAGGTCATCACTTTGGGAGAGCCATCATACAACTAAAGACTATAGAAACGCTCTTGAATCTAGGATAATAAAGCGTGCTGAAAGAGATGTACTTGATGGTAACATTGACAAGGCAATTAGTCGATACGAAGGTTTTTTCTCCTACTACCCTACCAACCAAAACCTACATAATAGAGTAGCTAAATTATATATTCAAAAAGAAGATAGAGTGAGAGCTGGTCGTCACCTCATTTTAAAAATAGACCTTTCAGAACTTGAAATTCAATGTGTAAATGCATTTAAAAAGTCTTGCGGGAATAGTCCAACTATCATTTTGAAAAAAACATTACCAAAGGAGAACTTTAGAATTAAGGAATTGAGTGACCAACAGAAAATTAAATTAAAAAAAATAATTACCAAAGCTTCAGAAGAAGCTGGCGTAACCCCAAATTTCTTAAAAGGAATTAAAAGATATTTAGATAAAATAAAAGCTGGCAGTCGAGAAGACGGCTCGACCATATAATTAGCCAATTGTGCCTCTGGTAAACATTTCCATAGTCTAACCACTATATCATTGCCTTATAAAAAATGAAATAGTAGATAAACCAGAACGTCATTGGTATAGTTCGTCTAGAAACTCTAGTGTATTAAAGGTTTTTAGAATGTAAAATTAATAGAGTAAATTGAGTCCTAACCCATTTCACCAACAAAGTACTCCTCTAGATCTAGAAGGATGCTATTATTATTTCAGGACACTACTGCAACATCTTATTAAGCAAATGGGTAGTATTAAAAAAAGATAAATATGAAAACAACCATACAAATTGCATTCTTCATTTTTACCTTACTACCTTTCTATTCCATTCATGCACAGCTAGATATAATAGAATGGGTTTATGAAGTAGATTACAATGATCAAGGAGTTTTCACTAATGTAGACACCAATAGAATTTCTATAGAAATAGAGAAAGATACTTTAATAAACGGAATTACTGTTCAGAAATTAACTGTCCCTATTTATGTAGATGTACATGAAAACTACACTGGAACAGAGTATGTGTATGAAGAAAGTCGCTTAGTTTTTATATGGAATGATGGTACCGAATCTTTCGATACTTTATATAATTATAATTTAGATACAGGAGATCGTTGGATGTTGGGATCTGAAACCATTGTGACAGTAGATTCGGTAAAAATGGTGACCATATCTGGAGAAGAGAAGAAACAGTTTCATGTCACCTATGAAAATAATACATTTGGCTCCATAAACCGATCACATAACTCTATTATCACAGAAGGTTTTGGAGATCATATATTTTACTTCAATTATGTAAGGTTTGAATCGGCCCCTATAGGAGCTAGCTATTTTGACCCTAGTCTGATTTTGGTAAAAACAGAAGACGGAATTATTGAAAACATTAATGATACGAGTGAAGTTTTTGAAGTTACCATAGACGATTGTACGCCTGACATTGACTTAAATGTTAAACGTTTTATTTGTGAGGAAACCCAATACATTTCTCTAGCTAGTACAGATGATTTCGAAAATGGATCTTTGCTAGCTATATATGGTGGAAAAAGATTTGATACAATCTTTTATAATTCAGATAATCTATTGGGTTATTCTTATTTTACTCATAATGTCTCTAGTCTTGTAGAAGGGGATTCATTAGAGTTATACTATGTTTTTGAAGATAAATGTGGAGAAGAATACATACATAAGCATGTTGTAAATTCTGTTCCTTGTTCGGAAGTAGAATGTAGCTTGGGTGAGGAAGAGTTAATTGTATTTGATGATATTTCAAACGACACTATTTGCAGTAATTACAATAGAGTGCATCTTTTCAATCAAGCAGAACACTTTTGGGAACGGACTAATAGTCCTTTTGTGAGTGCTATTACGGGTGACTCAGTAGTTCGAGATCTAACCGCTGAAGGACATATATATGGATTGAGTTATACTAATCTTAATAAGGGCGATTTGTTAAATATAGAAGTGAATTACAGAGACTATTGTGGAGAATTAGAAGTACAAGAGCATCAATTTGTTATAGGAGATAGCAACTGTGCTCTAGAGGGCATGACCACAGAAAACATTGGTCTTGACAGTATTTTCAATGAAAAGATATGTGTAAATTCCGATCCTATTCTTATAGAGTTAAATTCAAACAATATACAGGCAAATTCTATATCAGGAGATGGCATAGAATTTATTTCAGGAGATTACTATTTTAATCCATCGTTACTAGAATTTGGTGATTCTTCTGTAATCTCGGTTAATTTAACTAACGGAAGTTTAACAAAGACTGTTTATATAAGCTGTGTTATAGATGGCTTAACAGAGAACAATAAAACTTCAAAACCAACTATTTACCCCAACCCTTCAAAAGGAAGTTTTAAAATAGATTCTGAGTATAACATAAATTATGTTGTCGTTTATTCTTCTATAGGAGGTATCGTTTTAGAACAATCCTATCAAGCAGGTGAATTAATAACTGATTTAGAGCCTGGTATTTATATCATGGAATTAAGAGATGAAAATAGTTCGTTTAAAAATCAGCTGATCGTAGAGTAAAATAGTAGATAAGAGATTAAATTACATCCGTCATAATCCTGTAAAATATATAGTTTCTAGCCAAACATTATTAATACAGTTCGGCTAGGAACTATACACATTTAAGATCTTTTAAATGTGAGATTATTTGGAGTGATGAGAATGTGCTATGCACTCAAGTTATATACTTCATTAAATAAAAATAAAATCATAATAAGACCTGAATCTGCAAATCTTTGGTGGGGAATTTATGTCTTTTGCAAAAACTAGCTAGGAAGATCTAAATCTATTCTACGAGAATAATGAACGAATTAGGAGTATATGTCTTAATGGAAAAAGTCATCTAAGAGCTCGGCTTGATGATTTAAAAAATGATTTTGAAGAAAAGGAATTTGTTAATGTTATTGAAAAATATTTAATTGACACCATGAATTCATATTTTGATAAAGCAGTAAACTTTATAGACAAAAAGGTTGGTAAGGACTTTGGAATCGTACAGGATAGTATCCAAGATTTACCTGACTTTTATAGCTTCACCTATCAAAGTCGAAAATATTTAAAAACAGGAAACTTTGAAGATATGGTAATTGGACAAGGCTCCAATTTCATAAATAAATCGGACAACAGGTTTTTCTCATATGGTTCAGGGCAAGGATTCGAAGACTCATTAAAAGACCTTAGAAATAAAATTGCTAAAGAGACAGAAATCAAAAAAGTAAAGCCAGAATTTGATATTCAAAAGCAATTTGATTTAAGAATATCAACAGTTACAAAAAAGCAACTATTAGTTGATACTTTACTAAAATTTGGGACCACTTATATAATCCCTGAAGTTGTTGGAGATTCTATCTTCAGAATAGCTGAAGTTTATAAAAAGAAACTGTTGTTTGACAAACTAACTCATTTACCAAGAACATTTCATGGATTGAATCAATACGAAACCCCAAACTTGTTAATTGAATTAATGAAAAATTCAGCTTGCGAATTTGATTTAATTAAGCGTCAAGAAAGAAACATTGCTAAATATGTCGACAAAGCTACCAAGGTAGATTTAGAACCTATCTGGTAAACTAAAGACTGCCAAATTTTGAATGACAGTCTCTCTATTAACTTTTAAGATTTCTCTAACTGCTCCAACTCTTCCCACAAAAATTTAATATTAAATAGAGCAACCTTTTCGGGGGTATCAAAACACAAATCTGTGTGATACAATGCAAAGTCATGAATCATTTTTAATGAATTGACTAACTCCCCTATTCCTTGAAATTTGAGATTGCCGATAAACTCCTCTTCAACAGAATTTAAAGATTCTACTTTTTTACCCTTAAGACAGGTTGTCTGACCACTTACGTTTCGCATAATTAAGATGGGTTAAATAATGAATAAAATAGAACAGGTCACTGCGAAACGTATCAAAGCGATGCCTTGAATGGTCTTCAGGACTCTCACCCGTATGCCTATCCATTGTTTTTCTTTTAAGCCAAAAATTAATTATTGACATCATAATGTTAAAATTTAATACGTTTCGCATTTCAAAAGTACGAAAAAGAATAAGAGAAATGGTAAAAACGCAGACAATGTCTACCCTATTTAAGTCTAGTTGGCTTCATTACCTTAAATTAATATGAACATAAAATGAATGTAAGTTTTTACGGTATAGTGATGACAGAAAAAAATAGTAGCTAAATTAGAACATGCTTCTAGAACATCTAATAATTAAAGCTACGCTCAATCCTAAAAAAATATTTTTGATAGACGGATTGGGAGCTATTCTATCAGCTTTACTATTGGGAGTTGTACTGGTTGAATTTGAAGCACTTTTAGGAATACCTACTTCTGTATTATATTCTCTTGCGATAATACCTCTATTTTTCGCCATCTATGATTTCTACGCTTATCGAAAAGCAAATCAAAAAATCGGCTTACTATTAAACGGAATTGCGGTAATGAATTTAGGCTATTATTGTTTTTTATCATTAGGATTAGCCCTTTATCATTTCGAAACGGTTACCTCCCTAGGATGGAGATATATCATCATTGAAGTTCTCGTAATATTACTACTTACCATGATCGAATGTAGGGTAGGAAAAAAGATGACTAAAAAGTAAAGCAAAACATAACCGTTTAGATCTGTGTTTACCCAAAAAATAGTATCTTAAATTACATAAAACATGAGAGGCTCTCTAATTAAAAAACGATGAGAAAACATAGTAAAAGTTTTCTCATGCTAACCATAACATAAAAAAGAAATGGGATTAGACTATACAGATGGATGTGTCAATTTTAGAGACGTTGGGAGTTTTACCAATCTGATATGTGATAGAAAGGTGCTGAACGAAAATCAGCTTCTAAGAGGTGGAAGCATAGATCATGTAAAAAGCTTAGACGAAATTGGACACGCAAGCTCTATTCTAAATTTGAGAAATGGCTCCGACACGAGACTTTTTGAATCGGATTATTTTCATTTCCCTATGTCCAATAAAATCGAAAAATATGATACGAGTCAAAAGGAGGTTAGAATCTGGCTAAATCAAATCCTTAAAACATTTGAAGACCCTAACTTGAGATTCCCTATTCTAGTTCACTGTCTATCTGGAAAAGACCGAACGGGGATTGTAATTGCTGTCATCCTTCTCGTCATTGGTATTGAAAGAAAAATCATCATTGAAGAATACCTGTTAAGTGAAGGAGAGGTAAAAAAAGAATGGATAGAACTAGCTCTTGATGGAATTAAAGATATTGAAAAGTACTTCGACAGGATTGATATAAATAAGGTGAAAGAAAATTTAAAAACAAAGCTTGTATATACTACTTAACAAAAGCTATTCTTTAACGTATATAAATTAAAAGAGCTTGAACGTTTGATCATAACAAAAAAGGCTCCTAAAAAACACGTTATTCCTCTTACAAATGATGTGTTTGATCCATTTTTAATTCTAAATCAAATAAATACCATCAAAATCTAGTACTTTGAGTTTTAACAATAGTCGACTGAGGTTTTTGGACAGAGTAATGTTACAATAAATTAAAATCATGGAAAATCAAATGGAATCAACATTTAAGACTTGGAAGACAAGTAGGAATCTATATTTAGAATATTTTGATAAATATACCTTGGAGCAATTAAATAAAATCCCTGATGGGTTTAACAATAATTTAATTTGGAATATTGGACATATAATGGTCGCTCAGCAAGCATTGATATATAAGCTATCGGATTTACAAGGTTATCTTTCAAAAGAATTATTTGAACTCTATATTCCAGGAACAAAACCTACAGAACAGACTTCTCAAAAAGAGGTTCTTGAATTAAAAGACCTTTTAATATCTTTAATTGAAAAAACAGAGACCGATTTTTATAATGGTACATTTGTAATTTTTAATGAAAGAATGACTGGAACTGGATTTCACTTAAATTCACTAAAAGAAGCATTTGAATTTAATAATTATCACGAAGGATTGCATTTAGGTTTTATGACTAATATTCAAAAATTCATTTAAAGAAACGTCTGAAAAACATCATTTGTTTTAGGTGAATACCATAATAGTAAAACTGTATATAAAACCATAAGACAGAAGATAAAACTATGATATAAGGCAGAATGAAAACATTTGACAAAAAAATAAATGAAACAACTATAAAAACACTTACCTATCCTAAATTTGCTTTACAGAATCAAAACAGAGTAAAATGAAAAGACACCTACTTTATACCGTCATTATCCTTTCATTAAGCATTTTTGCATGCGATAGTAAACACCATTCTAAAACGGCTCTTACCAAAGCTAAAGAAATGAAAAGTCATGTTTCTATATTCGAAATTCCTGCAACAGATATTTCACGAGCAGTAGATTTTTATCAAGCAATTTTAGAGATAAACATTGAGAAAATAGAAATGCCTGAAATGGAAATGGGCATATTTCCATATGAAGAACAAATGGTAACTGGTGTTATTATTAAAGGAGAAGGTTACCAACCTTCTGCAGATGGTGTAACCATGTATCTAAATGGAGGAAATGATCTTCAAACTATTCTGGATAAGGTAGAACAAAATGGAGGAAGAATTTTAATACCAAAAACTCCTCACGCAGATGAAAATGGTTTTTTTGCTTTATTTTTAGATTCCGAAGGAAACAGGCTTGGTTTGCATTCCCCAAATTAAGCGCCATAAAAGAACTAATACACAACAATAACCCTAAATAGAGGCCTTTATACGGTAATAGGTTACACCTAAGCAGCAAAAGCCTTATATAAAACATCAACTTTAGAAACTTGTGTTTTGTGAGATCTATTTATAACTTTAAGTACCCCTTAAAATAATATGTATAAATCCATAATCCGCCCAATTCTTTTCAAATTTGACCCAGAAAAAGTTCATTATTTCACATTTTCTGTCATACAAATTGTTTTCAAAATACCACTAGTCTCTGCACTTATAAAAAGGTTATTTTCTGTTAAAGATATTAGATTGGAAAAAGAAGTTTTAGGGATAAAATTCAAAAACCCTATTGGGTTGGCTGCTGGCTTTGATAAAAACGGAATAATCTATCATTGTCATCCGAGTAAAACTATAGCTAAAATAATGATTCTTGAAACAATACAATGAAAACACTTGCAATAAAAATACTAGAGTTAATAGGAAATTCTCTTTGGGGATTTAGGCCTAACTTAATGAAGGATATTGTAGAAATACATGGAGCATGGAAATCAATTATTTGGTTCGTTAAAAACATGCCTAAATATGAAAGAGTAATAAAGAAAATAGGCGCCGAAAGGACACATTTATTAGCTGTGGCTATTTCTGGTATAAACGGTTGTCAATATTGCACCTACGGGCACGCATTAAGTTTTCATCTACACTATTTTAAAAACAAACAACAGCTATTCCCTGTAGATGAACATGAAATGATGAAATTCAATCTTAAAAATGAACAACAAATAATAGCAAACAAACAGAGCAAGATCCCTAGTAAAGAACAAACCAAAAGCAACCAAAAAGGAGAAAAGCAATAAGAGTATAAACCTGCTTCC
>JAYJMJ010260842.1:0-14703 GCA_036873875.1 Laminaria ephemera | reverse complement strand
CCATACTGGGTTCCGAATGCACCAACTGTAGGAGTAGGAGCATTCCCGCATGGTCTATCACCTGCTCACTACTGTTTTCTGACGACAGTGGTGCCCATACTACCATCATCGCAATGGTTGCACGTATTTACCCCCAGGCATACTACGTGAGGGGTGCGGAGACGCCACGCAGAATGGAAAAGTTCCTCGTACGGGTGCTGCTTTTCCCCCCCTCAATATCAAATTCCATTACATTTCAATTTAACAAATGTTTCTATAGACAAGCTCGTTAGCCGAATATCAACCCTCTACGGTTGTTCGCTTTATCTCTCTACAAATCCGTCCATCTTTTGAGGGGGAAATACTTAGAAATTGAATATGGTTACATTTTGCAGCGTGGTAGAAGAGTTAGCCGCGTGCACGCCGCGGCGGCAACATACGAATCCGACACGGGCGGCGTCTGTTTACGTTTCTCTGCGCGCGCCAGGTGAAGTACAGCTGCAAGCAAGGGGATTGCGCCACCTGCTCTATCAACATCGACGGCCGATACGTCAAAGCCTGCCAGGGGAGAGTACCCGCATCCCGCCGCATCATCAAGATCAAGGCGTGACCTGCGATCGAACAAGGATTGCGAAGGAGGTCAATGTCGACGCTGAACGCCCAGGCCGCAGGACAAGCCATCTGTGATTGGTTGCCCCACAAACGATGGACAAGCCATCTGTGATTGGTTTCCCCCCAAACTACTTGGTACTACCCTCGTTTCAGTAGTGTATCAAATCGTTGGGAAGAGCTTCACGCGGAGCGGTTTCGCGCAGGGTGTGGGCGAGGACCTGTAAATTGGGGTGTGGGCGGGCACCTGTGATGGTCAATCTGGCACCCCAGGTATCGTTTGTTGGGCGATTTGGACATGATACGGGAGGCGTTTTTGTGGCGCCACCAACGCGGCAGGCAGCCTGTTAATCTGTAACCATTCGAGCTGGATGGGTAAGCTGCTTGTCGGCCCTTCCACACCGCCTGCCCACCCGCCCGGTGTTGGCGTCTTGGTTGAGCAGAAGGTTTTGTTGTTGGACAGAAGGCCTTTTGGTCTGGTTTAAGAGACGTCTTGGTTGACTATAATGTTTTAACCTCAAGAGAAGGCTTTTTTTTCAAGAGAAAGCTTTTGGATTGAGTATAGCAGGCGTTTTGGTTTTAGAAGCCTTTTTGGTGGAGAAGAAGCTTTTTTCGCTGAAAACCGGGCAGGGTTTTTGGTTGACTAGAACGCTTTTTTGTATAAAGAGAAGGTTTTTTGGTTCAGAACATGTCTCTATCTCCAAAAAGAAAGAAGGCTTTTCGGTTAAGGTTGAACAGAAAGGAAGGCGTTTTTGTTTGAGAAGAGGCGTTTTTCCACGGTGCGTCGTCGTCCAGACGGACCGACTGACCGCCGCCCAACGGTGGTTGCAGGCTTTGGCATCTATAAACCATCATATTCATACCAGGTACGTACGTAATCCCTCCGTTTACGTTCCCTATCGTGTAGGGCAAAGCGCAATCAAGACGATCGAATGTTGGTTGGCATTCGCTGCACAATGCCCGGCGTTTTCCCATTGGTCGACAGTAGAGTATAGAGAACACGCACTTCTCTTGGCATAGCGGTAGTAAGTACCGTAAGTAAAGGGCAGTTTTAGAGAAAAGGTGCCCGCAGTTTTCTGATTGGCCAATTTTTTTGACAGGAAATTTCCTTTGGTCGAAAATTCCATGGTCGACCGATGACGTCAGCCACGGTTGTGACGTCACTTCTCGTGAAATCTCGAAAAATTCAAATTCGCCGTGGGTGACTGATGATTGATGAATTTCATGTCACATCAGCTCGTAGCCTGCTGACTTCGATAATGATTACTATTATAGCAGCAGTTATGAAGGAGGAGTGACAAAATACCGATCACAGGATCTCCTTACTCACGTCACATATAGATAGCTATTCGGCGGGCCAAGCAGGAGAAGGCGAAAACTGAAAGTTGGATTTGGCTATCTCCCTACGTCCAAACAGTACCCACTTTCGCTCACACTTCTACAAATCCGGAGTAACAAACACCGTGGTTGACGATTCGCCCCAATCCGCAGATAAATTTTGTGTCTTACAATTAGATATACAAAACACAGAAATGTTGCACCACCTCAAAAAAAGACTTGCAGCACCGACGACTAGGTCATCATCCCAACAACAGCCAGGATACAGATGGTGCTACGTGGAGCAGGTGGACCAGGCCGCCCCCCTCGCAAACAGGAGTAATGGGTGGCGCTACAAAGGGCCACGAGGGGTACTGTATCGTCGCCAGGCGGTCTTCGGAACAGGATACAGGGTTCGTATCTTGGCCTCGTCCCATGGACCGGGATATAGATGGTTCAACCCGCACCCCGTTGGAGGCGATCCTTCGCTGGTCAACTTTCAATCCTGGGCAAGAAGGATGTGGCGGCGCGGTTTGGTCCACCCGAGAGACGCCGAGGCGTGGAAAACCGCCTTCATCGACATTGAGGGTGGTGGCCAAGGACAGCTGGTTGTTTCGGCGGCAGATGATACCTGGCGAGTGATCCTCTGCTGGGCATCAGCTGGCAGGAGGATCGAAGTCGATCCCCGAGGCATCCCGTTCTCTCTCGTGGACCTTCAGGTCCGATCTGGCATTGACTCACAGAGTCCGCGTTTCAGACAACTGAACATAGCGTCCTTCGGGCACAGGCTTGTGCAGTATACTCCCATGACCACCTTCGGCAAAATATGGCAAGAACAACTCCCCGGAGCCTGCCTCGCTGTCCTCATCGCCGACGCGTGGCGCGACAGTCAAGTCGACCTGCTGACGAGGGAGCGGAGGAGATTTGGATTCCGCGATGTAGACCTCACCGGTGCGTTTGTGATCTCATCTGGTGGTGGTCGACCAAAAAAGGGTTCGCCTGTACAAAACAAGAACGCTCTTGACGGCGGGAACTACTTCCGCAACCTGTATTCGATCCTGCTGGAGCGAGACATCGGGGAAGAAGAGTTCGACACATGGGTTTCGGGGGATACTAAACCACCTCCACTGACGTTACGCCATCTCCACAAATGGCTCAATACGACCAAGGCTAACGTCGTTGTGTGGTCACACAGGGGCACTGGCGCCGATGTTGCTGGGCCATGTGACGAGAAAACGAATCTCCGACCGCCCACATTGCACGTTGGGGTTCGTGAAGGACACGTTTACCGGCTGGTGCTCGTGGGGCCTTGGAGGGAGCGGTTTGGATCACCTATAGACGTGACCATCGAAAACGGCATTCGAACCCACCGTAGATTCCGTCGAATTGCCGAGACGACCGAAGAGGAAGAGGAACCGGATAGGACTGGTTGTGGAACCAAGACATTCTCGTGTGTCGCAGACATTGTGAGTGACATCCTGGCCAACAATCAAACAGAGGAGGAAGACCACCACCAAGAGATGGCGCAGAAAAAGCGGAAGCGTGAAAAAGCATCAGAGCCTAAGACGTGGTACGCACCGCCGGGAACGGCTCTTGACGAACTGATGCTCCACCTGCACCTCGTTGGAGTCTCTTGCAGCGGTAGGCTTTCCAACTACAGCCACTGGGACTCCCTGTCGTTACCGGCACACGGTATAACCATCCGAACCTGGTGCAGTGCGAGCATGGGCGGGCTCGACCCTGATGAGTTCGAGCCCGACCAGGCGACAAGATTGATCGAGCTGCATAATGCGCTGGGTCTAAAGTTCTACCGTGGTGTTTTGGATTTTCGAGTGTCGAGCCAGTACAGCCAGTCTCTTCTCGCCCTCCTTGAGGTATGCTGGCGAGGGCCTATCGTCGGGGCGGAGGATGTGTCCGGGAGTTCATACGGGAGGGAAGACTGGCAGTGTGACATCAACGGGGCACACACGGCGGCTCTGATGAACATGGAGACGGTGCCCGTTTTCGGCCACATGGACGAAGTGGAGGAGTTCGATGGACACGATATTGAGGATTGGACCCTGTACATTATAGAATTGGACGCGCTCGACGAGCCAGACGTTTTCCTTAACGCGGATGTGACGCCAGTCTTCGGTCGAAACTATAAGCGATACCTCGACCTCATCGACACCGCGCCTCGTCATAGAGTCACCCACTTCGTGCGGCCCTCGAGGACCGTCGGCAGGTGCCACATTCCCACCCTGGTGAGAGACCTGCTCGAGCATGAGCTGGGTGATCCACTCCTCGAGGATGCCGACTGTGCACGCAAGTTCAAGAAAGGGATATTCGTGCGAGCCAGCGGCATGTTGCAGCAGAGATACGCAAACAGGATAGATGCCGTCATGGTCACGAGCTGTGACGAGGCTTCGGCTGTGGGTGGAAAAGTCGTCCCTGTCCTGTGCGAGGTCGATCGCGCGAAGGCCGAGCTTCGGACGGGACAAGGGGAGCTTGGAATCGAGGCACTTCGCACCGGTGATGCATACCTTTGTTTCGACGCAGAACGGACTTGGTATAGAGATGGCTTCTGGGCGTTAGGTGCGCTCATTCTCGACGAAACTCGATTGCGAGTGTTGGAGGCGAGGAACGCTCTCGAATCGTGCGGCGCGTCCGACTTTAGTTACCAGTGTGACGCAGTCTTCTTCAGGGGACCTTGCTCGGTTCGGGAGGAGATGAGACTCTGCTTCGGCCATTTGTTTAGCGGCGACAAAAAAACTCCCGGCACTCTCAAGTTCGAACCAGCCTTAAAGAACCCGCTGTGTGGCGAGAGGAGGGTGTTCGAAGGCATCGAGGTCAAGCTATCACTTGATACGTTACCACCAGCCATGAGGCAAATTCCTTGCCCACCGAAGCCCCATCTGCAGGTCATTCCTCTGTGGGGTGGCGTCGGCGCCGGCTTCAGTTCGATGGGAGACGCGCACAACGCCTGGTGTTCTCTCGAGAAAAGCACCAAGCGCAATCTGTGGCCGGAAATATGCGAGGCCGAGTCACCTTCGAAACTAGAAAGTTTACTCCGCGGCTTGTTGTCTCAGCAAGGTTCAAGAGTGGTGTGTGCGGTGACCGGGGAACACGGAGGGGCGGGGAAGAGTTATTGTGCCTTCCGCGCTGCGAAGAAAATCTTTAAGACGGGGCTGGTCGTGACCCCCACCAATAGTCTGAGAACGTCCTTTACAGACATGCCATCCGGATGGAGTGTAAAGACCGCCGATCACCAGCTCGGTTTCTATCTAGGTAATGATTCAGAAATGAGGAAGACGGCGGGGTCGATACGAACGCTCAAGGTCGACGTAATCATCATTGAAGAAGCTGCTTATATGCCTCTGCGGACCTTAAGCATGATCCTGGCCGCTGCTCGTTGTAGCGGTACCCACGTGATCGGGACGTACGACACGCACCAACTCCAGCCCGTTTGTGAGAGCAGTGGCATGTCGATTAGCAGCGACAACGTCGACAGGAAAGTCATCCTCGAAAAAGCCTTCCCCACATGTTTTCACGTCTTCGCGCGCAAGCGGGATAAAACTACCGAAGAACAAGTGGAGATGGACGACGGTCTCTTGTACATTCTGGCCGCAGGAAACAACAGTCAAGAGGCGCAGACTCGAGCCATCGAGAGGTTTGGTCGTGAATGTCCAACGGGCAACGATCCTAGCCCTTCAGAATTTCACCTCGCTTACACTAGAGACTGCGCTCGATTCCACGCCTTTCGAGGTTTGCCGGGGTGCAACGCACCTGGTGGCTGGGATGCGCTGGGGCGTACAACGGTTATCGGTGCACAATACCGGGACCTCGGGAACCTGGGCAAGATTCACAAGAATCACACCTACAACATCGTTCGATCCTCAGCAGATGAGATCGTTGTCGCGAGCGCATTTGACTGTGCCGTCAGTCTGGAGGAGACGTCACTTTGTAGAGCGGTGGCAGAAAACTTGTTCGACCCCCCGGGATCATGCACGGTACACGCCGTCCAAGGCCGTACGGTGGAAGGGAGGCTGATCATACACCAGGCTCGACACCGTCACGCTGACGTGCACTGGCTTTACACGGCGGTCAGTCGAGCGACCGGACCGTCGAACGTTTGGGTCATCGACGATGCTCACCGCCGCGATAGCAACATGTCCGACCGAGAGAGGGCTTCGTGGGTTTCTAGGAAGGTTTCCAGTTATATCTACGCCGACATTGCGTCCGGGCGTCTTGGATCTGATGAGGGGGGACAGCATAGAGAAGCTCTCGCCCAAGAACTACACCGCGCCTATCGGGGGACGTGCAACTTGTGTCACCATGAACTGGTCTGGGCCGTTTACAGCGAACGCCAGCCGACTCTAGACCGTCTTGACTGCGCTTTGCCTCACACGATCGGTAATGTGGACGTGAAGTGCTTGAAGTGCAACCGAGCCAGAGGAAGTCTGGGGAGGGGGAAGTCAAAGAAGAGGAAGACAAGTTGATTGTGCCGTGATCGACACGTAGCTTTAATGCCCAGAACCCCAAGAAATAATATATGTGGTGTGTGTAACCAACTATCAAATCATGAACAATCTTATTTCACGGTGTGCAAGTCGGCTGGAGGAAAACAAAGACCCAGTACAAGTTCTTGAGGTCTTGAGAAGCCTGCATCCAGGCTCTCTCAGCAAAAACGTCAGGCGAGTCAGGCGAGAATGGATGCAAGTATACGGTCCCAGCCACAACGACGGCGCTATCAGGAAGGACCTCAAACGCATACTCAAAGTCATACAGAGGAAGGCGTCGTCGCTGGCCAAGAAAACCTCAAGTGATTCAAGGAAGAAGTACAGCTCGAAACAACTAAAAATAGCCGAGCGACGCATCGTTTCGTTTTCTAAGTTGGATTTGTTCGGCAAATGGGCAACGCGAAACTCCATTCATTCCCGGAAAGAGTCCTTCACTGGGCTTGTTGATATCGACGCGCTCCTACGGAAGGTAAATATACTTCCACCTTACGTTTCCAAGCTGGAACTCACACCGGAAGAAAAGAGCCTTCCAAGGAAAAGACGCAGAGAGGCTTTGGAAGCGAAGTGCGACAAGGGTATCAAAGTAGTGAACGCAAGCAAGCTCATCGATCTCATGGGAACAATCATCAGATACCCCAGAGCACATTACTTCGAATTAGCGTGCGCTTTGTCGTTTGCTTCGGGGTTGGGGCTGCCTGAGCTTGTTGGTAGTGCTGTTCAATTTTCGCCCAGTTGTCATGGCACCCACGAAGTAGATATCAAGCTGGGTGGTGTTGAGGGATGCCCGAAAGGAACCACCTGCCGGGTATCATTGTTATGCGAATACGAAAACTTCGTAGAGGGAGTAAACAAATTACGTGGCATGAAGGAAACGTTCAATCTCACCCCTGCCGAGGTCAATCATCGATACAGTAAATCAGCAAATTTGTATGCCAGAAAGCTGCTTCCGGATGTCTGCCAGGGCGGTCATGTATTCAGTGATTTGAGGACCCTGCATGGTGCAGTTAGTAATGAAGTGTTCACGGGGCACGACTTGGAATTGAGTGATTGGGTCAAAGTTGCACGTGGTGGTCGGAGTTCTCCTGCCCTAAGCCGGAAGTGCTCGGTTGTGAGAGTGAAAGGGATCAAGGAAGATGATCACAGGCATTGGACATTTTGAACCCTTGCTCCAGACGTTTTATCGTCATCCGGCCCTTGGCCAACCGCTCAAACACAATATTCATTTTTGCCCTTGATAGCGTAAACACCCACGTTTCGTTTTCCCAGTTGGGGGAAGCACTCCTTTGTCTACTCCATGCTGGAGCCTGCGTAGGCAACACGGTCAACACAGTGAACTCTAAACCCGAAGGCTCCTAATTGATCACCTTTGGTGACCCAGATAGAGGAAAAAAATGCGCACGATCGCACAATATCCGCACACAGTACAATGATACAATCAAGTCACAAGAGAACTGTGTTCCCGACTAAAATCCCAGGCACTCGTTCATCTTGACCATCACGTATGAACGAACACACAACGCTTTTTGTACTCCAAAGCATTTCGCATACAATGAATGGTCGAAATCCCACAGTAAAGTCACGAAAAACCGCCAACTAATCACCTTCAAAACCACCTCCGAGTGAGGATATACACGCTGAATCTGCCGACCAAAAAGATATATATGTATCGGATTCAGACATGATAAAGGGAGACGAAAAAACTTAAGTTGGCACGACTCAAGCTAATCTATGACAGACCAAACTGAACGATCTTTCGTCTACTCTGGAAGCCTGTGGGGGGTCTCTTTCCATTCCCCATCACTTCAACGCCACCGAAGAGCCATTCTTCGTACAAGTCAGAGCTCGTTTTGACTTCCATGTATGAACCCACAACACCAGCAGCGGTAGACACCAACTGTTCTTCTATCTAATAATACAAATAATACCAAATCATCTCCAATAAAGTTGCCGAAATCAAAGTTTCGAACAAAACAATCACAATCGCTCCGTCGACCCGGCTCATTTGAACATACATTTGATGACTGGGTCGAAATGTAACACACCAGAGCACCCTCACAGGGCCCGTTGACACAACAACATCGATTCGCATGCAGGAACCCCAAACAGCCCACGGGTAGCCATGTACCATCTAAAGTACGGTGAGTGGTCGTAAAAATGTCCCTCATGAAGTAAAAGTAAATGTCGACCGGCAATTACCCAGAAATCAAACACAAAAATTCTCTCTCTCAAATCTCTAGGGCGAGCATGTACATAATGCTACCGATCTCTCGAATCAATTCCCAAATCCGCAAGTAAATGCAGTGTGGGCAACGCAGCGCCTTCCATTCCTAGAGCACTCCCTAACCGGTAGTCTATTCCACTCCCATCACATCATCACTGGCCGGCCCGAAATCTCGCAACTGGATGTCCAAGTGTGTGTTCAAAAACTCTACTATTCATACATAATTTTCTATTTCCACACAAATTTCACACAATTTTCACCAATGTTTCACGCCACCACCACCACCGATACAAGGTGTATGAAACAAAATGTTCAGACACATCCGAATGACTGAGACTAAAAACCCGGGAGAAACACTTCTTCTCTACCTTGGTCGGGGGTTTGTGTTGCACGAACACATACATACCATTTTTCACACAATTTTCAATTTTCACACAAATTTCACCAAATTTTCACGCCACCGCCACCACCGATACAAGGTGTACGAAGTATGAAACGAAATGTTCAGACACGTCCGAATGACTGAGACTAAAAACCCGGGAGAAACACTTCTTCTTTACGTTGATCGGGGGTGTGTGTTGCACGAACACACACGCACACACCACCGCAAGGATATATGCACACAGAGAAGGAGGATTCTCAAAACCATAACAACAGCTTTTGGGCTATCTATCCCGGTAGACCCCGTGCACACTGCATCTACCGACCAAACATCTACGCAATGGAATAAATGATGATGGGACACGAAAGAACTCTGTTTCTCTGTCTCTATCTACGCCACCTATGAAACAAAAATGACCAATTGGTTGGGTGATTCTACAGCAACACGACACTGGCAGCAACCAATATATACTGCACGTCACACGAGTATGATCGTGCCTGCTCGGATAGAAGCCATCGCTAATGCCTGGATGCAAGCCGTCGCCAAGTGACACAACGCTTCGAATTCAATTTGCACGACGCAATCCGATCCCTAGCTGACCGAACTGGATGATCTCTACTCGTCTACTCTGGAAGTCTGCGGGCGGTTTCTTGCTAGCCCCCGTCTCTCTAACACCACGACAGGGTGCACACAGCCCGTCGTTTTCAACTCTCGACCAGGCTACCCGCAGCTCCCTCCTCGACCGGATCATGATGGATCTGACTGCACAGGTCGACCAGGCTCATCGACGCTAACCCTGAACCCTCACGCCACAAGAGCCCTCTTGGCAGTAAGTCTGGGCGTCGTTGAAATCGACGTCCGCCTCGGTCTCGGTGCTGTACTCCAGTTACCGCCTCTATTCTTCCAACCGTGCCGCATCCTCCGTCAGCCACCCCGCGTATGCATCCTGGTTTTCCCTCACTACCTTAGAGGCCCTGCTGTTCCCGACGAACGGCAACATCTTCATCTCCTCGTTGCTGTACCCTTCCTTCCCCTTCGCGTCTGAACACGGTACCATCTCCGCCGCCGAATGACCACCCTTGGGTTGACACCTGGGCCCCACGTACTTCCACTTATTCTGGAGGATGTCGAAGAACCACCGGTCCCCGAGCTTCAGGAAGTTGCCGCAACCCTCCTCCGGGCACTTGAAACTCTCGAAGGGCGGGATATCCGTAGACTCGGGGCGAGACCGGAGAATGTCCCTCGCGAGCGTGATATCTCTGCGGACACCGGCACCGCCCCGTTCGTGGTCGCTCCGTCCCTTCCTGGAGCCTCGATCCGCCCCTGTGCGGGCGCAACACCAACGCAACGTTCGACGAGACATCCAGGAGCGAACACATGTCGGGATGCGAGCCTAATCGTCAGCGGCTACTTTTCGACCATTGGGCCGTCCACCACAAAGGGGGGTTGTTCTACTTGTAGAGACGCTTCAAAAGCGCGGACTTTGTTGCAACAACAGGCGGGGGAGTTATTTCACTCTACAATTTGTTCGGTTTTTTCCTTTGCTTCTTGTCGGAGTTCTCGCCTGCAACGAACACGACGGGCGGGGGGAATAGGCTCAATCCAACCATGCACCAGTTGCTCGCTCTTAAGGCATCGCGTTCTGTTCGATCGACTGTCAAATTTTCATTCCAAAAGTAAAATTGCACGCTTTGGCGGCATTGTAATTTACTCCGCGAGAAACTTCATTCACAGGGTCAATTGCACGGCTTTCTATCGACATATCAAATGCGCAAGGGAGCTAGGATGCCGAGAGTAAGTAAAAGGGGTGCGGGGCACAACGTGATTGCCGAGGAGGCGGCTTGTAATGTGACAAAAACCGGAAAACAACAACAGAGGTATCGGTACAGTAGCCCACAACCTACACATACATATATAAAAAAAACGAGTCACTCACCACCCACAGAAGCATTCTTGGCATGTGTGTGGTCCTCGCCGCACTCGCACTTGCCGACCTCGGCACTGATGCACAAGCAGCCGTCGTGGGAGCACGAGTTTGCTGCCCGGAACACGAACAAAAACACGAAGAGAAGGGAAACAGACGATCTTATTGGTGGTGCTTTCAGGACACGGGGCGCGAGGCTCGCGGGGACAGACAGGGGTGGAAGCTATCCTTCAACAAGCCTGAAACAACAACAACAACAACAACAACAACAACAACACACGAACAGAAACGGAAACGCCTGCAACGAACACGACGGGCGGGGGGAATAGGCTCAATCAAACAATGTGGGGATTGCTCGCTCGAAAGGCATCGCGTTCTGTTCGATCGACTGTCAAATTTTCATTCCAAAAGTCAAATAGCACGCTTTGGCGGCAACAACAATAACAATGACGACGACGACGACGACGACGACAACAACAACAACAACAACAACAACAACAACAACAACAACGACACCGGCATTTCATTCAACGAACCAGTTGCACGCCTTGGCAGCATCAGAAAGAGGGAGCGGTGATTAGATGGTTTGCGTCCGGTGAATGGCACACAGGCAAAGTGGCAGTGGAAATTACTCGTCGACCGCCAGGCAACAAAACACATAGACGTCTTCGATGATTGGGCATCGACCTTAAACGAACCAAATCCAACAACAACAACAACAACACTGTGCTCGTAGGAACATCCCTCCAGCTTACCGCCCTTGGCTTGGTCGTCCCTCGCGACTTCCGTGAGCTTGCGCTTCTTCGTTGCGGCGTCGAGCTCCTGCTTCGCCGCTGCTGCTGCTTCGTCGTTGACGGCGGCGTCGAAGGCTGCAGAAGCGGCCTCCTCTCGCGCCTTCGTGCCCGCCACGGTCTCACCTTTCGTCTGGCCGAAGTTGTTGTTGTTGCCTGTGTATGATCGCACGCACAAGAGGGAGCAGGGATGGGGGGAGTACATGGGGCGCGGGGCACACCAAGAGACTGGGATTGGGAATTACTCGTCGACCGCCAGGCACCAACAACAGCAGCAACAACAACAAACAAACAAACAAACAAACATACAAACATACAACAGCAAATAAACATGATGTACTGGACCGGGTCGTCCGCCTTTCTCTTGCGGTGACTCTCCTCGCTTGGATTGATGGCGCGATTACCCAGCACGCGAACAACCCAACTTTGAGTAAAAACATGCTATTCGGTGAAAAAAGAGGCCTTGATGCCGAGGATATAAGAGGTGAAGGGACAACAACAACAACACACAGTGCGAACGGGTTCAACGAAGCCACACGGTGCCAAAATTTACCTCCTTTTTGCCGCTGTTCGTCAGTAAAGGTCCCCCCGACCTTCTGGTTGAGACCTGCGGACTCCTTGCTCCACACCAGCCCCCCGAGGAAGACGAGGGCAAGAATCGACTCGTGCAGCTCCCTCGACGATCTGTGGGGGTCACCCGTCCTCCACACATAGGTCTCGGTTCCCACCTTTTTGGTGGCGTCTGCTCCGACCAGCACTAGTCCCGCCGGAACGTTCCACGCGGGGCCGTCGTTCGCCACGCGCCCGTTCACCTGGCGAGGCTCTCTCGCGCGGACGGCTGCTGGCGGCCGCTGGAGCCCCCTGGCATACTTGTGGGCGGAGGCAGGCAGCCCCTCGCCAGAGATGAGCAGGCGCAACGCACCGTTGTCCCACTTGTGCCGGTCGACTTTGGCCCGGACCGACCCGCAAAGGGAAGACCCGACGCCCATCTCGGACTCCCACGCCTTGACCATGGCGAGCGTTGTCTCCTTGCACCGAAACACGTAGGCGTGCACGTAATTCACCGGCCCCCCGTAGTCCTTTTTCTCATCGAAGACCTCGATCCCGCCCTTCTTCATCTCGACGCCGGTGAGGGGGCGTTTGCTCAACTGGTCGAGGGCAAGCGACCGCTGGAGACCGTACTCCCCACACGCTTTCCGAAGGACGTCATTTGTTGACGCATCGCCCCCCATGCCCTTGGCTTTGTCGACTTCCCGCGCGATCTCCCACATCTTGGCGCGGTTGCTGGAGAACTTGGGGTCATCCATGGCCTCCGTCATCCTCTCGAACACCACGGTCTGATGGGGTTCCAAAGGAGCATGCGCGACCTACAAATACGCAAGCGGGGAGAGAGGGGGGCGAGCAGGCAGGAGTAGTGGTTGGCATGTTACGCTTACAAAGAAACGACCGCGACCAAGCGTGGGAGGGGGGCACAACGCGAGAGATAATAGCAAATCCGCAAAGATTGTCGTGTCCTACGGACATAGCGTTAGAAGAGGGCACCGGACTCCGTGCGCCAGTTTTGGTTTCTCTAGACGGGGGTACCTCGTTAGACATGATGCAAGACTACCAAGCAGACCGCCGGCTAGCCGTAATGAGGTCAAACGCTATCAAGTCGACGACATACATCCCCAATCTTTTCCCGACTACGCTAATCAACATTGACACCTGAGTTCTCTATGGCGCAGACAAAAAATGAATCACCACCATCCCGGTCGATCGGGCGTAAAGATAGGTTGCTTCCATGGTTGCATGGACAAAGTTACGCGGGTACGGCAGAAACGACATACATTACTCGAAAGGACACGCCATTTTTGCTTGGACAGCACCAAATGGAATGCTGGAAGAGATTGATGGGGAGGGGGAGGGGGAGGGGGGCAAGGTGACCGCACTCGAAACCATTTCACACAAAACTGAAATCACTGTGAGACGTTCTAGAAGATTAATCGGGAAATCTTCTCTAATTATTAATCGGAATAATACTGAACTCCTTTCTCCTTGGTTTCTTACATCGAAGCCCGGACTTGGGGGTGTTGTGCGGGCCCACTTGCCGGGTTGATCGTTGGCCGCTCGGGCTTTGCCCTTCCCTCGCGACGTCTCGGGCGTCGGCACATCGCCATCCCCTTTGTCGCCGGCCTGCGAGTTCAGCATGAGAATATAGGGCTGGGTGGTGTTTCGATCTGGACCATGCTCGCGTGCATAAGGTCAAGATAATCGCCAACACCGTACTACAGCAGTACTTTAAAATACGTACCATTTGCATTTTGATAGCACCAAATGGAAGGCGAAGAGAGGGTGAGCAGAGTGATGGTATGGGGGCGGGGTGTGTGCGTATCAGGTTGACACAAAAGTGGGAAACCCACGAGAGGCTTGTTTGGTTTTTGGGCGGGAAAATATGAAATCCTCGCGAATTTCAGGTATCGTGGTAATTACAGAAGAAAAAAAGGAATGTAGGTGAACATTGACAGCAGCATATCTGCTGCTGTCTGCTGTACGGCGAGGACGTGGCCACTAACCAAGTACTCGGCCGGCGTGAAACAGGCGCCAATCAACTAACGCCATCCAACGCTAACTCGGAATGGAACAAGCCCGACCCCATCGAAGCCCCTGATCTTGCCACGTACCCCGAGAATGTCCATGGAATACAGTGACGGCGGAGTCGATAATTCACCCCGCCCTCCTTCAGCGGCAGGTTCCAGTGACGTGGCCCTGCCGTTCCACGGGTTCCATCCACCCGTCCCGTTGCCGGCACTTGGCGATGGTTGCTCGCCCCCGGCACGCAAATGTCCACCGACGTCAGGTAGCCCCCCCCAAACGGGTCTGTGAGGGGCAGGGGCTGGGGCTGGGGCAGGAGCCGGGTCTGGGGCAGGGATAGCCTGGATGCACGAGAGGATGCAGTATCAATAAAGTGCTCTGAGGTTGTTACTACCATCGTAGATATT
>JAYJMJ010260830.1:0-14704 GCA_036873875.1 Laminaria ephemera | reverse complement strand
TCCATGCCCTCTTCTCGAAGCGGGATGGTGGTGATGTCGACATCCATACCAACACCGCCACGCGATGCGGTCTCGCTAGTTGCGCAGCAGAGGCCGGCGCCGCCGAGGTCTTGGATGCCTACGGCGAGGCCTTCGTCGAGCAGTGTGAGGCACGCTTCAATCAGGCGCTTTTCTTCGAACGGGTCGCCGACCTGCACGTTGGGGCGCTTCGCAGCGTCGGCCTCGTCATCACTGAAACCGGCTGAGGCAAGCACGCTGACTCCCCCGATACCATCGCGGCCGGTACGGGATCCGAGAAGCACGGCAAGGTTGCCGACGCCCGTGGCCTGGCCGAGCACTAATCGTTCGGTCGGCATGATGCCCAAACAGAGGACGTTGACCAGCGGGTTGCCGGTGTAGGTCTCATCGAACACGGTTTCGCCGCCAACCGTAGGCACGCCAACCGAGTTGCCGTACCCCGAGATTCCGCTGACGACTCCTTCGGCAATCCAGCGGCTTCGCGGGTCCTCGAGCGGACCGAAGCGGAGGGGATCCATGAGTGCGATAGGACGTGCGCCCATGGTGAAGATGTCGCGGAGGATGCCACCTGCACCGGTGGCCGCGCCCTGGTAAGGCTCGATGGCCGATGGGTGGTTGTGGCTCTCGATGCGAATCGCTGCGGCAATACCGTCGCCCATGTCGATGACGCCGGCGTTCTCGCCTGGGCCAACAAGGACGTGGTCGCCTTCGGTGGGTAGCCGTTTGAGATGAATACGCGACGATTTGTACGAGCAATGCTCGGACCACATCACCGAGTACATCGACAGCTCTAATGGATTGGGTTCGCGTCCCAGAATGGTGACGATGGTTTCGGCTTCATCGTCGGTAAGTCCAAGGGCTCGGTGCAGCGGTTCGTTCACCTACCGCAACTTAGTCAATGGAAGCAACGGTCGTGATCACGCAGCGAGCTACTGGGCGAGATCGGTGGCGGAACCGTGCCCCCCAGCAGCGGTTCCACCATCGACTCCGGGGGAATGCCGCCTCGAAAGGCAACAATCCGCCGGAAAACTAGATTGTCATGACTTTCGTCAACTCTATCTAGTTCCCGAGCAAAGGGTCACGGCGTGGTCGACGACTTACTAGTATCGGGATATGACGTTTTCTGTTCTCGTCGAAGTGCAACTTCGATCCGGTATCTCCGACCCGCAGGGCCAAACCATCGAGCGGGCACTGCCCACCCTCGGCTACGAAGGCGTCTCAGGTGTTCGCGTCGGAAAAAGCATGCGCTTCACCGTCGAAGCCGCCGACGAAGCTGCAGCCAGAGCGCAGGTCGACGAGATCTGCCAGAAGGTGCTCACCAACCCCGTCATCGAAGACGCCATCATCACCGTGGATCCAGCATGACCAAGGTCGGCGTCGTCGTTTTCCCGGGCACAAACTGCGAAAGCGACGTTATCGAGTCGGTCCGAGCACTCGGCGGCGAAGCCGAAATGGTGTGGCATGGCGACTCGTCGCTCCCCCAGCTCGATGCGGTAGTTATTCCCGGCGGGTTTGCCCATGGCGACTACCTCCGCCCGGGTGCTATCGCCCAGTTCTCCTCCATCATGGGCGCGGTCAAAGAATTCGCCGACAAGGGTGGCCCAGTCGTTGGAATCTGCAATGGCTTCCATGTACTCACCGAAACCGGCCTGCTCCCCGGGGCCCTTCAGAAGAACGCTGGGCTCAAGTTTCTCTGCCAGCCGGCGACCTTGCGTGTCGAAACCAGCAACTCGTCGCTCACCTCGGCCGCCGAAGTTGGCCAAACGTTGCGCATCCCGATCAATCACTTCGAGGGCAACTTCACCTGCAGCCCCGAAACGCTTGCCCAGCTCCAAGATGAAGATCGGGTTGTCGTCACCTACGTCGATAACCCAAACGGCTCCATGGGCGACATCGCTGGTGTGTGCAACGAGGGGCGCAACGTTGTTGGTCTTATGCCCCACCCAGAGCGAGCCAGCAACGCGTTGCTCGGTAGCGAAGACGGCAACGTGATGTTCACGTCGCTCCTTCAATCAGCTCTCGCCAACGTCTAGGAAGCGCCGAAGTTGTTAGCCAGCTAAATCCGGCTAGCTGACGAGCAGGCTGGTTCCGATCAGGCTGACTGCCGCCACAAGGAACCACGCGACGAAACCAAGGATGAGTGGTTGTCCGCCAAGTTTGCGGAGTCGCCCGAAGCGCACGCCTGCGCCGAGACCAACCAGCGCAATGGTGAGCAGGATTCCCTCGATGATCTTCACGGTGTCGATGACGGCAACGGGCACCACGCCTGAGGTGCGCAGCATCATCAGCGCAAGGAATCCAAGCACGAAACCGGGCAGCAGTGGCGGGGTTTCGCGGTTGTCGTCGGCGTCGCGTTCGCGGCTGCGGTGGATCGATACGCCCGCCACGATCGGGGCGAGCAGTACGACTCGGGTGAGCTTCACCACGACGGCCACCGACAGCACGGCGGCGCCGCCGGTTGAGGCGGCGGCAACGACCTGAGCTACATCGTGAACGCTTGCGCCGACCCATGTACCGAACTGGGCGTCGGACAAACCAAAGAGCTGCGAGAGGATCGGCAGGACGAACATCGCCAAGCTGCCAGCGAGGGTTACGAGACCTATGGCTACGGCAACCTCTTCTTCCTCGGCGTCGGATTGGCCTTCCATGGCGGCGATTGCTGAGGCGCCACAGATCGAATAGCCGGTGGCGACGAGGAGCGAGAGCCCGCGAGACAGGCCGAGGCGTTTGCCGATGGCCTGGGTGCCAAAGAATGTTGCCGAGACGGTGCCGACCACCAGAAGGATGGTGGGCCAGCCAAGCTCGGTGACCTGGCTGATTGAGAGGCGCAACCCAAGAAGCACCACACCGGCGCGGAGGAACTTCTTGGCCACAAAGGCGAGGCCGGGACGAAGTGGCTCGATGGACTCCGATGCGTTGCCGACGGCGATACCAAGAAGCACCGCGATGATCAGCGTGGAAATTTGGGGAACCGCAGCGTTGATGACAAGAGCGACGCCGGTGGCCAGTATGGCGAACACAAGGCCGGGAACGATCTCTCGCGAAACTCCGCCGAGTTTCGGCAGTCGGCTAGAAGACGTCGACCCGGCGTGGGGTGGGGCGGCTTCCACCGGGGAGCTTGGGGGAACTGGAGATACGGGGGGGATTTCACTCACGTCTCCAGTGTCGGCGCGAAAGAGCCAGTTCTCTACGCCCCAATCGCCTCTAGGGTCATAGAAGTGTTCTATATGGGCCTATAGGTCTAATCAATGTGTCGAGGTATACTGAAAGCCTTGCCTCTGCCCCCGAACGTTCCCGACCTTGCAGCGCTCGACCTGTTTCTCTCAGTGGTACAGCTCGGCAGCATGTCGCGAGCAGCGTCGGCACACTTCATCACCCAGCCTTCGGCCAGTAGCCGGCTGCGAACGCTCGAACGACAGCTTGGAATCACGCTGCTCGAACGCTCGCCCACCGGATCGCGACCGACCCCCGAAGGAAGCGTGGTGGCCGGCTGGGCCGAAGGCGTTCTGCAAGCAGCCGAGCAGCTCGCGACGGGTGTCGCCGCCCTCAAAGCCGAAGCGACGGGTCTTCTTCGCGTGGCGGCGAGTTTTACCGTGGCCGAATATCTGCTGCCGCCCTGGCTCGAGAACTTCTTTCGCAACCGACCCGACGATTCGGTAGCGCTCGAAGTTGCGAATAGCACGGCGGTGCTCGAACGCCTCGAAACCGGCACAACCGACCTGGGGTTTATCGAATCGCCACTGCCGACCCCCACGATGAACGAACAAGTGGTTGCCTACGACGAACTCATTACCGTCGTAAGCACGAAGCACCCGTGGACTCGCCGCGAGAGCATCCCCATCGAAGCCTTAGCCACCACACCGCTCGTGCTGCGCGAGAAAGGGTCGGGTACTCGCGAAGCACTCGAAGAAGAACTCCTCCGGCTCGGGTTCGGCGCACCGACGTCAGTCCTTGACCTCGGTTCAACCTCGGCGGTGCGGGTTGCCGTAATGACCGGCTCCTCCCCCACCGTCATCAGTCGCATCGCCGTTCAGGATGACATCGAGGCCGGAAGTCTCGTGGAGATTGAGATTCCTGGTCTCCGGATCGAACGTCGTCTGCGCGCCGTCTGGCCCAAACGGGCCGATCTACCGCCGCTCGCCAGCTCGCTCCTCAAGCAGCTGCCAAACCTCTAACGCTGATCTATGCGAAGAACTCTTTGGTCTCGTCGACCCGGAATTTCTTCACAGCAACTGCAGCGAGAACCAGAGCGGCCCCGAACAAGACACCCACTGGAATTGCGACGTCGGCCAAGCCCCCAGGTTCGAGGAACACCGCCCGGTGTCCTTCCATTGCCCAGTAACTCGGTGTAATCGGAGCGACGGCCCGAGCCCACCCGGGAAGCTGCTCCAACGGCACAAGCGCCCCGCCGAGACCCCCGAACAACATGGCGCCAAGGTTCACCACTGCCTGCACCTGGTTAATCGTGCGAAGGGTCGCCGTGAACAGAAGTACAAGTGCGATCAAACAAACCGAGTACGACACGATGACCAAGAACTCGGCGATCACCGAACCACGTAGCCGCAGCCCAACGAACAACCCGCCGACCACCATAAGAACAACCTGGTAGAAGACGTGGATCAGAACCCAAGGCACACCAAAGCCAGCTAGCAAGGCAGCGGGTGACGCCGCCGAGGCACGCAGCCGGTCCCAGGTGTTCCACCCGTGTTCACGAAAGACCGAGAACGCAACTGAGCCAGACACCATAAAACCAAACAACACCACCTGGCCGGGGACCACCTGTTCGGCACCTGTGGCATCGGCAAAACCCTCGGCTTGCAGCGACAGCTTCATCGTCTTCACAAACAGCGGCATCACCACCAAGGGCATCCCGAACATGATCACCAAGAACCACGGATCGCGACGGATAATGCGTAGCTGCACGCCTATGAGCGCTCGAGCAGCATCCATTACCTGCTCCCTCCCTCGGCGCCCGTTAGGCGGTCGCCGGTGACGGCCAGAAAGACACTCTCGAGATCGGGACGAATCGTTTCGACGCTGAGGAGCTGATCGGACAACGGGCCGAGCTTTCCTACCAACTCACCAACAGGAATGTCGTCGGCGATCCGGTATGTCGATGCGCCAGTAGCAGTTACTCCGAGACGCTCGACCACCTCGGGAGGAAGGTCTTTGACCATCGCAAACTCCACACCCTGCATACGGTGTTGTTCGACCAGTTCATCGCGAGTTCCGCGGGCCAGAACTTGGCCGTCATCGATGATTACGATGTCGGCATCGAGCGCTTCGACCTCGTTGAGGTAGTGCGTGGTGTAGATCACGGCCGATCCTGCGGCCGCCGACTCTCGAACAAAATCGATGAGTTGTGCTCGAGTCGCCACATCGGCACCGACCGTCGGCTCGTCGAGCATCAACAACTTGGGCTGATGCACGAGCGCACAACCGGTATGCAAGCGCCGCTGCTCGCCACCCGAGAGCTTTCCGGCTCCCCGGTCGAGTAGCTCGGTCAGACCCAACCGTTCGGCGACGTTTACCGCCTCCGCCGCTCGCTCGCTACGGGACACCCCCGCCAGGTTTGCGAAGAACTCGAGATTCTCCCTGACGGTCAGCACTCCGTAGATGCCGGTGAGCTGCGGCGCGATTCCGATGAGCTTCGAGGCCCGGTCGAGATCGCTCTGAGCATCGAACCCGTCGAGCATCACCGTGCCCGAGTCGGGTTTGAGGAGGCCAGCGATAATCGAGATCATCGTGGTCTTTCCGGCGCCGTTCTTTCCGAGCAGCGCAACGATCTGCCCCGACGTCACGTCGAGGTCGGCCCCGCGCAGCGCCTGAACATCGCCATATGACTTGGTCAGCCCCGTCGCAACCAGCATGAGGCCAGTCAAACATCAATCGTGTCGACGAGCGAGCGACTTTCAAGAACACCGCGGGTCGAAGCAGTAGCATTGCTCGAATGTTCACCACGCGAGCCGGCCGACCCGATGACGTTCCAGTCATCCTTGAGTTCCTCCCTCGGCTCGCCGACTACCCGCTGCCCGAGCACCGCACCGAAGACATGTTCTGGAGCTCCGACGCCAAACTTCTCGAACGGTGGGCACGAGGCGACGCCGCCGCGCTGCAAACCACAATTGTGCGGGTCGGGGTCGACGCCGAGGATGTCGCAGTAGCCGCGGCAATCGTCACGATGAACGACGACCACTTCAGCGGCGAGTCCAACGGTCATCTCGAGGTTGTCGTCGTTTCAGAACCAGCCGATGGCCATGGCCTTGGAAAGACCCTTATCGCAGAGATGGAATCCGAAGCCGCAGCTCGTGGCGCACACACCCTGAGCCTCCACGTGATCGGCAACAATGTTCGCGCCCGCCATGTCTATGAAGGTTTGGGCTACTCCGAAGAGATGATCCGGGCGGTCAAACACCTGCGGGTCGCCAAACCAAACGACTAGCGAAACTCGGTTGCGCGATCTGGCTCGTACCGTCACGATCAATTCATGACCGGTTTGAGAACACTTACCGACGGCGTTGTAACGCTTCGTCCTCCGACAGAGGCCGACGCCGAAACCATGGCCGGCATCGTCTCGCGCAACCGCGACCATCTGTGGCCTTGGATGGTTTGGGCCACACCCGGCTACTCCACCGAGGATGCGTTGTTCTGGATCCGTGGCGAGGCCGACCCCACTGCGCACAACTTCATCGTCCTCGACGAAACCAATACGCCGGTAGGTTCTGCCGGCCTCAACCGGTTCGTCCCCCAGGATTCCCATGCCGATCTTGGCTACTGGATTGCTCCCGAAGCCTGCGGAAAGGGTCTGGCCACACGAGCCACAAACCTGCTGCTGCGGTACGGCATCGAAGACGCCGGACTCAACCGGGTAGAGATTTGGATGTCGACCCAGAACGAGCCCAGTCGGGCCGTGGCCGAACGATCAGCGGCCACATACGAAGGCACGCTTCGGCAGTACCTGGTGCTCGACGGCGAGGCCCACGACGCTCATTGCTACAGCATGCTGGCCGAAGAACTCCCTCCGCTCGACTAGAGAACCTCACACCACTCTTCGAGTGGTTGGCGCTTGCTCTCAAGGGTGTTGATCGGGGCGTCGGGGTCGGCGTGGCCAATGGCGACTCCACAAAAGAGCATCAGCTCTTCGGGAGCACCGACGAACTCCCCCACCGCGTTCTGGCGAACCGTCCAGTACTCCTGCGGACAAGTCTGTAGACCGGCTTCTTCAGCGAGGAGCATGAAGGTTTGTAGGAACATGCCAAGGTCGCTCCACTGCGGCGGGCCCATGCGCTTGTCGATGTAACAAAAGATCGCAGCTGGTGCGTCGAAGAATCGCCCGTTGTTGGCGAACTGACGCATCCGGCCTTCTTTGTCTTCGCGTCCGATGCCGAGCGTTTCGTACATCTCCTCGCCGAGGGCAAAGCGGTTGGTGCGGTACGGCTCCCACAACTTTGGCGGGTAGATGTCGTACCCGGGTTCCTCGACCGGTGGCGCAGCGTCGAGATGCTCGAGCAGGTTAGGCATTGAACCACTCGTAATCGCGTAGATGTACCAGGGCTGAACGTTGCCGCCCGACGGTGCTCGCGACGCCGTGGTGAGGAGTTGCTTCAGGGTGTCGTCATCAACGGGCGTGTCGAGAAAGGCTCGAATTGATTTCCGGGTGGTGACTGCTTCGGTGACGTCCATCCGTCAGTTCTAGCCTGCCCCTCGGCCGTGGCCCAGCCTGCGGCAACGCGCAGCGATTTAGGATGTAGCGGCACGCTCCGATTTAGGATGAGGCGAACTGCTCGAAGCCGTCGATTAGCCCACAGACGTTTTGTCCGAGCGCCTCGTGGGCATACCCGCCTTCGAGAACGAGCACCGTGGGAACATCGGCCGCCGAAAGACGCTCACCGACCGAGAGATAGTCGCTGGTTCGCAGTTGAAACTTGCTGATTGGGTCATCGATGTAGGTATCGACGCCCACCGAAACTACGAGTGCGTCGATGCCTCCGTCACGCAACCAGTCCAACGCTGCATCGAGAGCTCCAGCCCACGCAGCAAACTCCGTGCCATGAGACATGGGCATGTTTCGGTTGCAACCCACCCCGGCGCCTCGACCTTGCTCGCTCGCGTGGCCGAGAAAGTACGGGAACTCTTGGTTCGGATCGGCATGTAGCGACGCAAACAGCACGTCGGAACGCTCATAGAAAATGTCTTGGGTCCCGTTGCCATGGTGGTAGTCGATGTCGAGCACGCCGACTCGTTCGTGGCCATCGTTTCGAAGAACTTGTGCTGCCACGGCTGCGTTGTTGAGGTAGCAGTACCCACCGTATTGGTCCTTCGACGCGTGATGCCCGGGCGGACGACAGAGGGCAAACGCAACGTCGCGGCCACCCGAGGCAACGGCCTTCGCCGCCGTTTCGGCAATGGCTGCGCTCGACGCAACGGCCGCCCAGGTGCCTTCGACGATCGAGCAGTCCGCGGCGAATGAGTAGTAGCCCAGCTGTCCAATGAGGTTGGTCGGAACACCACCATCCAATCGGCGGGCGGGCCAGCAGAATGCCATCGCTGCTTCACCTTCGTGGCCCTCGGACTTCCAGCGTCGCCAGGCCGCCTCGAGAAAGTCGACGTACGCAGGGTCATGAAGTTGGTCGACCACCTCTCGCGCAAACGGTCCGGGCTTCACGAATTCATGGCCGCCGACACTCGTCAACGCGTCGTGCACGATTCGCGCCCGCTCTGGGCCTTCCCAAGATGGCATCAGCGTGCTGCCGTCGAGCTCAAGACAGTGGTGGTCTTCGTGGGCATCGTCAGCAACTACAAGCATGGGCAAACAGTACCGAGAACGATCGACCAGCTGCGCTGATCTTCGTTTCTACGAGACCGGAACAGCTACCACTTCGGCTGGCTTTGGCCTGGGCGTTCGGGACCCTTTGTCCAGGATCCCGCCTTCCCGTCGATCGTTCCGGGTTGACCCATGTGTTTGATGAGCCCGTATGGCGACGGGCGTTCTTGTTGGAACTCGGCCACATCGGCTGCAGTAGGAAGCGGCACCTCGAGGCCACCGTCTACCCGGCCCAGCGCCTCGAGCCATCGACCGGTGCGGGCCAGCACAACCTCGACGTCGTAACCCGAGCCGGTGGAGAGGCGGTCGGTGAGCGAGCGAACAATGCCCGTGGCCAACAGATAGCCGCTGGCGTAGTCGAGCAACTGACAGGGAAGCGGGCTGGGAGCATCGCCGGCGCTCGCACGCATGCCTTCGTGGGCGATCCCGGACGCGGTCTGCGTAATCGAGTCGAACCCGCGCCGGCCACCCCAAGGTCCGGTGGCGCCGAACGCCGAGAGTTCGGCAATCACCAGGTCAGGCCGTGCACTGCGCAGCGATGTTTGATCGACGCCGAGAGCAGCGAGTGACCCTGGCCGGAAACCGGTGAGCACAACGTCGGCCGATGCCGCGAGGCCCATCAGCGTTTCGTGCCCCGCGTCGGTACGCAGATCGATGTGAGCGAACCGCTTCCCGACCGACGTAAGGGCAACGCTGAGCTCGTGGCTGGGGAGGTCTTCGGCACCGATCCGGATGACATCGGCCCCAAAGGCCGCCATGGTGCGGGCCGCCACTGGACCAGCAAGGATCCGAGTGAGGTCGAGCACCCGGACGCCGGCGAGTGGGCGGTCGTCGAGCTCCGAGCCGTCGGCCGAAACCATGGTGTCAGTTACATGCTGGCTCGCCGTCCGCTCGGTGCGAAGAAGGGGCGGCGTCGAACCGAGATGCACCGCATGTGGATGCTGGCGCCACTCGTCCAGCGACCGAAACGCCGAACAGATGCCGTTGTTACCGACGATGAGATCCTCGACCTCAAACCGGTCGCGACCGAACAGTTCGGCTTCGACTATTTCGCGGCCAGCGTCGCTCGGCAACCCCAGCGCATCGAGTGCCCGGGCGGCGTGGTGGGGGAAGTTGGCGTGGATCTGCACGAAACCATCGGACGTTGCGTAGTAGCCGGAGAGATCGGCCCAGACCTCTGGGGTTTCACCATCGATCTGCACGTGTTTCTCGTCGCGAAACGACCACGTGGCATGCCGGCTGTCGATACCAACTGGCGCAACCACAACACCTCGCCGGACCGCATCGAACTCGGCAATCGCCAGCGTTGCTGCCGCGACCACACCGGTCGCTACGGCGGTCACCTCAAATGCCGAGGGCAGCACGTGGGCAGGGCCGTCGATGACAAGCGAATCCAGCGATGCGGCGTCGCCGCCGGCTAGGGCCCAGACCTCAGCGGCAATATCGGGTGCAGTCATCGGTACCTTCTTGTCGTTCTTCACACTTGTTGTTAGCTCTTTGGCTCGCTAGGTAACTCGGCGGTGAAGAATACCGGCCTTGCTTCGCCCGGTTTCTTCGAACACACCTAACGGCCGAAAGCAGTACGCCATCCGCTGGGCGACATCGCGCTTCACTCCAGCCATGCGGGCCAAGTCTGCGGTGGTGAAGTCATCGGGCAAGCCATCGGGAAGCAGTCGACAAAGATCGGCGACGGTTTCGAACCGCTCCACACCTCGGACCTCGCGAAGAACGCGGTCTGTGGTTCGAAAGCCACCACGACCGCGGCGGGCTTTGGGGTCATGAATCTGGTGTTTGGTGACCGACACCAGCACGACATCGAGGGTGAGCGCCGGGTGGTCGAGAAGCGTCGGCATGCTCACCAGCTCGTCGAACAGGCTGTACACGGTGCCCTTCTTGGGCGACCGGCGCTCCTTGGCGCCCGGTTTCGCTAGCCATGTCTCGACCGCGACCGGATACACAAGAACTACGCGGTACTGATCGAGCAGCGTGTCGAGCTTGCGGCCCATTGCCCCGAACGAGCTGGTCTGAATCTCGATGAGAAGGTCGTCGCGGCGAATATCGATAACAAAGCCATCGAGCGGCACTTCGAATTCATCGCCCGGCTCGGCGTAGCGAAGTTTGAGTGCGGCATGCAGTGATCCCTCGTTAAGGGTCCCTATGTGCGGCGGCTTGTCACTCACAACTAGTTCTCACAACTACTACTCACAACAGTTACGGTAACGGCCCCGCCACTACGATCGGCGTATGAAACTGACGACGATCCGCCGAAACGGCGCAACGATGGCCGGACGGATCGAAGGTGACGAGATCGTGCTTCTCGATCACGGCGATGTCGGCGACCTCCTTCGTGTTGGTGCCGACCCAGCACGAGGCGGCCGAACCATCCCGCTCGCCGGCGCCAACTTTGCTCCGCTGGTAACGAATCCGGACAAGATCGTTTGTGTCGGCGTGAACTACGCCGACCACATCGCCGAGATGGGGCGCCAACCTCCAACCGCCCCGACCTACTTTGCCAAGTATCGACGGGCCCTCATTGGAGCCGACGACCCCATCGCGATTCCGCCAGTGGATATCTCGACCAACGTCGACTGGGAGGTCGAGCTCTGCGTCGTCATTGGTCAACCGGTCCGCCATGCCACACCAGCTGAAGCGCTGGCCGCCGTTGCCGGATACACCATCTTCAACGACGTGTCGGTTCGCGACTGGCAACGTCGCACAAGCCAGTTCCTCGCCGGGAAGACCTTCGAGGGAACAACCCCGGTTGGTCCGTGGATGGTTACCAACGACGAGCTCGGTGACGGGAGCGGCCTAGCCATTTCGAGCCGGGTTGACGGTGTCACCAAACAAGACAGCAACACCAGCGAACTGGCGTTCAACGTCATCGACATCATCTGCGACCTCAGCAAAATCATGACGCTCGACCCGGGCGATCTCATCGCCACTGGCACCCCTGGCGGCGTCGGAGCGGCCCGCAACCCACAGGAATGGCTCGCCGACGGGCGGGTTGTGTCATGCACCATCGAAGGCATTGGCACGATGGAAAACGTCTGCCGGCTCTAACCGAACAACTAGGCCAGACGGTCCGGTAGCTGGTCGAGGCGCTCACAGCCGGACTGGTGCATCACGTTCACAAGATCCTCACGCAAGATCTCAAAAGCGTGACCTGGTCCGTCGGTTCCTAGTGCCCCAAGGCCATACATAAACGCTCGGCCGCAGAACACAAACGATGCGCCTAGTGCGATGGCCCGGGCCACATCGAGCCCCGACCGCACGCCACTATCGAACAGCACGGGAATCTGGTGGCCGACACGCTCGACCACCCGAGGGAGGGCCTCGATCGAGGCCACAGCGCCGTCGAGTTGGCGGCCACCATGGTTGGACACCACCACCGCATCGGCGCCCGTATCAACCGCCCGCTCGGCGTCATCGGGGTTCAGAAGCCCCTTCACGACCAAGGGTCCGTCCCAACGCTCGCGCACCTCGGCGAGATAGTCCCACGACAATGTGCCGCCCAGGTTCGCTCCCACGAATCCGGCGGTCTTCGCCAACGTCGCTTCGTCGAGGTACGACTCGAGTGTCTTGAATCGCGGGAGCCCAGCGCGAAGGGTCTCTACAGACCACTGCGGCCGCACAGCAGCCCGCGCGATGAGCATCGGCCCGATCTTTGGTGGCACCCGGACCTTGGCTTTGCGTTGGCGCTCGCGACGACTCGCCGTTGGCACGTCGGCCGTAACGACCAAGGTGGTGAACCCCGACGCCTTCGCTCGGTGCATCAGGTCGTCGCGCAACTCCGGGTCGCGAGGCGGGTAGAGCTGGAACCAGCCCATGCCCTTCGCGGCTGGCCCGGTCACCTCAGGTACGTCGGTACCAACGGTGCTCATCACATAGGGAATTTGTTTCGCTGCAGCTGTTGTCGCGAAGGCCACGTCGCCGCCGGGCCAAATAAGACCGGCGAGTCCAACCGGAGCGATCCCGATCGGGGCTGCGTAGGTCTGCCCAAACAATTCAACCTCGGTACTCGGGTGCAGCTCGCCACGCAGCAGCCGTGGCACAAACGTGATCTGGCTGAGGGCCTCGATGTTTCGATCGCGTGCCTGCTCGGCGCCGGTGCCGCTATCGAGGTACTCCCAGGCGAAGTGAGGGATCCGCCACCGAGCACGACGCTGAAGGTCGGCGATAGCCGGATACCGGTCCATGAGAGGTGGGCGCACGAATCCAGTCTCTCACGGCCTTACCCGAGCGCCCCAGCCTCGCTGGTTGCGGCGGTGTGGGTACGCCTGCCGGGCCTATGCGTGCAGGTAGTTCTCGTAGCCGTTCGAATCGAGTGCCGAGACCAACTCTTCATAGTTGGCAACGTCATCATGTAGCGCCTTGCTGTTGATGCGCCGAAGGTTGGTGTAGACCTCGACGGGCGGCACTCCAAGCGCCTCGAAGATTCGGTTGAGAGAGCGCTGCTGCTTCTCAGAGTCGGCCAGATCGGCTTCGTACGAGATCGGGATATGAGGAAGATCTTGGAGGACGGCGGCCTCTTGACGGCGGAACCGTTCTCGCTGCTGCATCTCGCCGATGAGAAGTTCGACGGGCACGTGTTCCTTCTCTCGTTGGCCACGAAGGTCGATCTCGTCCTTTGCCTGGTAGAGCTGGCGTTGCTCGGCCAGCACTGCCGAAAGAGAGTGGCGAAGCAGGTTTTCGCGCTCGATGTGGATGATGGTCCAGCCGTTGCGGTGAAGTCGGCGCATGAAGAGCGCCGGGTCGGTCTGCTGCACATCGCTCAGCTGGTAGATCTTGGCTTTGAACCCGTAGACGGGGGCTTTGCAAAGACGGCTTTTGCCTTCGACATAACGAGCGGGCGAGTGCATCTTGTAGAAAAGCAGCTCTTCGTCGCAGTACACGCTTGGGCTGGAGTTGAGTAGATCAACCAGCAGCGTGCTGCCCGTTCGGCCCTGGCCGAAGATGATGAACTTGCGCTTCTCTTTGCGCGAACTCATCGCAGCCCGGGCGTACACCGGGTACTGCAGCGACTTCATGGCGGCGTTCTTTACACGGTCGCTGCGGAGAAGGTCGCTGCCCGGAAGGCCGGCGACTCTGTCTTTGAACTGTCGGGGGAAGGGGTATGCCATCTAAGAATCCTGTCGGGTGCCCGCGACCGGAACTAGAACAAACTGTGATCTCACGTTAGCGAGACTCTAAGGCCGTGGATAGGGCGCCTGGTGGATCTCACGCAGCGTGATCTTTCAGCCGATCGCTCGTGGTGGGCTGTTGCCGGTGTGCAGCTACTCTCGGACTGGTGAAACCGCTCATTGGCCTTCCTGGCGAGCGCACGGCTGCCGCGAACCTGGCTGGCAACCTGACGGTCCTCGACACGCACGACATCGACGTCTACTACTCCTTCTACGCCCGAGCCGTCGTCGAGGCGGGTGGGCTTCCGGTGCACTTACCACTCGATGTCGACCCGACCGAGTTCGCTGCACGGCTCGACGGCATTCTTCTGACCGGGGGCGCGGACATCAACCCGAGCCGATACGGCGACGAAATTGATGGGTCGGTCGATATTGCGGATATCCGGGACGAACTCGAACTCGCACTGCTCGACGAAGCGATTGAGCTGCAGGTTCCGGTGCTCGGTATCTGCCGCGGACTTCAGATCATCAATGTTCATGCCGGTGGAAGCCTGAACCAGCACGTGCCGTCGCACACGTTCCACGACGGCGATGGCAGTGCCACCGTCCACGAAGTGACGTTCGAACCAGCCACCACGCTCGGCAGTATTTACGGAGCCAGCCAACATGTGAACTCGCTCCACCACCAAAGCATCGACAAGCTGGGCGAGAACCTCGCTGTTTCTGGCCGCACCGCCGATGG
>JAYJMJ010260807.1:0-10000 GCA_036873875.1 Laminaria ephemera | reverse complement strand
TCTGAGGCTCATCCTCACTTGAGGAGCTCTAGTATACCTCTCCCAAAAACTGATTTGGGGAAAACTAAACGTGCTACCCGATGAACAATTCCATGGGCCTAGATATACAACAAAATATATTTTGCAATTTTTTTGTTTTAGAAATTCCGACGATTTTTGGGTTTAAGGAGCCCCGACCATTCAGAAAACGATTCTGCAAAAAAGTGCTGCCTCTATCGTAGCACGAGTCATGTCACATACTGGTACCAGTATGTCAGAAAAATATCTGCCCCGAAAGTTCTAGATAATGAAATCGGTTTCTGATCTCTCCGATATGTGGACTAAACCGGTTAGTCATACAGTTGGCGATGACGCCGCGCCCTGAAGGAGGAGACGATCCAGCGAACCGAGCTAGCCGTCTGCTATGCAAGGTTTCGTGACGACGAGCCGGCTAGATATAGCTGCGCGTCTGGCTGTTCTCCTTTGTTCGAACACAACAGTTCACAGCATGTATGGTTGATTTGTTGAGCTGTAGGTCTCCTTGGTTTGAACATGATGTTTCGCATTTCTTTTATTGTTGGCTTGTAAGAGGCAGCCACCGATCAGCACGCGATTTTAGAGCCACGTGCGCGGTCGCTGTGTTATCGGGGGGGAGGCGGGAGGGGGCAATCGCCACGCGTTGGGTACATGATGAGGCGTTGTGATGACTGCCGGTCGCATACGACCCAGGGCTATGATCACACTGTTGACTGGCGCCGATTAGTGACATTCTGGGTAACCCGATAGACCGATACGGGGCATTGTTCCAGGACTGTTCATACGTTGTTCGGGACAAACCTGTTCGGAAACGTGTGGTACGAGTGTTATGTTTGTAGTTGTTAAAGCTTAAAGGGTAAAATTTATCGTTTTGTGTTACTGTCGGTCCTCGCCGAAAACCCAGGAAGTACGAATGGCATCATCACGGAGCTATCAGCACACCGTTGATTGCCGCCTAATGAACCCTCTCGGTACATATTACAGACCGATATCATACGAGGCATTGTTCTTAATAATTTCCCCATTCAGAATTACACCCACGTGGTTGGGGACAGACTACTTGGCATTAGCGTGGGACACATTTTTCAGAAAAATAAAGGATAAACGCTCTACGTATGTCCTTGTCGGCCCTTGCTGTCAACCAAAACATTGCGATCTGCATCATCAGCTCGGAACCATGAGCACGCGATTGATTGGCGCTTTGCAGCACTCTGGGTGTAACCAGATTGGCCGGTACGATCAATGCCAAACTATGTCCTGTTCCTAACGCCACTGGGAAAACGCTCTATGTCCTTGTCGGTTCTTACTGTTAACCCAGGAAGTACGATCAGCATCGCCATCACGGAACAACAACGTCGAAAGCGATTTCGAGCACAGGTCCGCCGTTTCCGCAAGAAGCAACAGCCCCCGTCGTCGTCGTCAAACGTCGTCAACTGTGCCGCAAGGAAAAAGCGAAAGCGAGAGCGAAAGCGAAAGCGAACGCGACGGTACCGTCTACCCGAACACGTACTTCGCATTCGATGGGGATACTACCACCGGGCTCGACGATCTAGTGTCGGCAGCACGACGAGCTCCTTTGCCGGGCACGGCAGAAGAAGCTATCAGTAGTACGGCGGACGAAACAAAATTAGCAGCTACAGCAGAAGCAGCTACTAGTAGCACACGGGACGTACCAAATGCGATTGTGCCGGCTCTTATGCCGGCCACAGCGAAAGAAGCGACTAGTAGCACACTGGACGTACCACACGCAGCGTCGACAGCGGGGGAAATTAGCACGCCGGACGTGACAAATGCAGTGGCCAGGGCAGAAGCAGCTATTAGCACACCGGACGTTACACATGCAGCAGCCGCGACAACTCGTGTAAAACGGCGCCTGCGGGAGTGCTCTGAGGGCGATGACTTTCGGCTGTCGTCGACTGTACACTCTTCAGCTGATGGGTGCTACTCTGAAACCGGCAGCGACACGGATGCCTACGTGAACGCTGAGGGCGATAGAATCGTCTTCCCAGCAAGCATATCCGCGTCATCCAGTGGTAATGAAGTGGTGAGTTCACTCTTGAGTATTACAGATACACCATAAGAGGTGGAATCCGGATTGGGTTTTAAAAGAGACACCGCATAGCCACTGAGCTATGCAGTCACCACAAATTACCTGGTACTGCATAGCTCAGTGGATATGGTGTATCTCTGATAAAAGCACAATCCGGGGTTCAAATCCCCCCGACGACCTTCTCTCCCATTTTTCTTGTCTGATGGAAATTACGGAAATGTACACCTGAAAGTCATGCAAAACACATTTCCAGGGAAAAAGAAGCGCCATAATCCCGCCTGTTTTGAGTCAGCGCTGACTGCATAGCTCAAAGGGGGCGGTGTATGGTGTGTGTGTAATAATATTGAGGTGTGTAATTGCCGCGTGCAACGGCGGGAGGGACACTTGCGTTTTCTGACGCTAGTCACTTGAGAAGCGCTATTCCTCACCCGGCAACCGGCCGAGGCAAAATGTTAGCTAAGTCCGATGCACAATCTCAGCAGTGCGGTACTACAATACCCTGGTATGCATCGGATACAACTATGCTGGGTAACTCTCGACGCATGCTACTCGTACGGTAGAGGCGCACCGTTTTTTTTCTGAGGCTCCTCACTGGAGGAGCTCTGTACCTCTCCCACAAAAAACCGATCTGGGGAACAATAAAAGTGCTGTACTTACCCGATGAACAATCCCGTGGCCTAGGTAAAACAACAAACGAAAAAAAAAAAATGCAAAAAACAAAAAAAATGAAATTGCAACGGTTTTGGGTTAAAGGAGCCCCCGTCATTCAGAAAACAAAAATTGTCCAAACGTGCTACCTCTATGGTAGCACGCGTCTGTATTTTTTCTGAGGACCTCAGTTAGCGACAAATGTTTGGGGTCAAAAGTGCAATCCCTGCCATAGCATCGCTCAGTTGTCCTATTACGGAGGACCATAGTACCATAGTAATCAGGACCTACGATACACACAAAAACCTATATATTCCCATATTTTTACTAACTATATTTGGTCATAATTACTATGTACCTCCGTAAATAAGCTTTTTAATAGGCGGCGCGGTGCACACGAACGGACCGGTCAGCTTTCGGCAAAAGTCGCATTTTGGCTCCCCCTTGTGCGCGTGGCACGCCAAAACAATCCAACAAATCATTCTGGACACCGTGGTGCTGAGTGCTGCGTTGATCCTAGCATTAGAGCATCAGACTAAGGCGCATGTTATGGCAGGCAGGGGCGTAGTTAAATTTGTCTGACGCCCCCTCTCGCTTGAGGAGCTCTATACACCGCCCAAAAAAACGGATTTTCGGAAAATGTTTATACTTTGCCTCGATGAACAATCGCATGGCCTAGACCCAGCCATAGAGCGAGTAGTCTGATTCATCGCAAATGGGATTCCGACACACGCTACGATAGAGGTGCAGCATTTTTTTTGTTTCTCGGGCTCCTCACTTGAGGTGCTCCAAACCTCACACAAAAAATTTTTTTTAGCAAACTGAAAGTGCAACCCGATGAACAAACCTATGGCCTACGTAGGTATACAAGAAAGTCATATTGCAAAACAAGAAATGACATTCCGACGATTTTGGGTTAAGGAGCCCCGTCATTCAGAAACAAAAAAGCACGAAAAGTGCTACCTCCATCGTAGCGCGCGCGTCTTCCGTCGATCTTGGATGTGTCCTGAGTTGAGCATCTCCCGTCAGTGAGAACTATTTTTGGCCGAGCAGTGTCACCCCTACACCTGTGAGGCGCGGAGATGTAAGAACGTTCGTCTCTACCTTCCTTGCTTTCGCCGATGTGAACGATTGCCAACACGCAACCGACACTAGTTTGGGTGGGTTGCAGGCGAGGTTCTGAGCTACGCCATCGACGGTTCGCCCGTTGTCAACCCAGCATGTGTTTCCGACCAAGATTGGGAGGTCATCTCCCACCCGTCGGACGTGGAATCATGGTCATGTGAGTGCATCTATCTCTGGTCAATGCATAGGAAAAGAGATCATAATCAACGCATTAATAGTAACACGCGACTGAAGAATCATGTGAGTGGTCATGTGAGCGCATCTATCTCTAATCAATGCTTAGAAACTCACGTCGCTAACCCCGTACCGCGCGCGATCGAGAGTATCATACGCAGCTTGGAATGGCGAGTTTCGACGAAATTCTCGATATCACAGCTGAGGTGCCGTTGGGACTTTTAGTTCAATGAACAACTGGTCGATAACCAAAGAGCCGTCGTGGGGCTGTAGCGACGTTGGGATTACCAATACAAAAGAGCTGAGTGCGCAGTATCTCTTTACCGAGCTTTCGGTAGTGTGATCGCTGAAGTCTGGAAAACGGAGCAGTTCTAGTAAACTGTTCTGGACACCAACGTTGCTCGCCGGTTTGGTCCACCAACAACGCCAAATGCAGAATTCGATGTATAGGGATACACTTCCAGTCGGACCATAACCCCAAGGTGTTGCAAGGGGTTGCGACCTATAGGCTTCCCAAGGTGTCGTGATCCTAGAGCCTTACCAACGTGTCGCGACCTAGAGTCTCACAAAGGTGTTGTGACCTACCAGTAGAGGCTTACCAAGGTGCTGTGACCTAGACCTTTACCAAGGTGCTGTTGTGACCTAGAGTACTACGAAGGGGTTGCGATCTATTACGGCGGACCATAGTAATCAGGACCCACGACATACACAGAAACGTATATATTTCACCGTTTTTACTAACCATTTTTGGTCCTGATTACTACGTTCCTCCGTGATAGAGTATTGTCGAGCTCACCGTCCAAGCGGCAGGTCTAGGTTAGGGTTCGTAGGGTTATAGAGTTCCGGGTTGTGTGCTGGTCCGCATGTTGCCTCATGTGTTGGCCGTACCCATCTCAACCTGTGTGCGCTGGTTCACTAAGACGAGGAGTGCCGAAACATGTTGTGGCGTTTGTGGCGTGGCCGGACTTGGTTCCTTTTCATAAATGATTGCGGAATCTATTCGTAAACTCCGAAACACCATGGAGAGGGGGCAATGTCACTATGGTGTTATTGTAGCGCGTAACACGCGCATGAATCGTATTGATTTTCTCTCCTAACTGTTATTATTTTCAGGCTTGATAGGGGGAGTGTTGGTGAGCTTTTCAGAAGAAAGCTTCGGAGCTCACTGCGGCTGTTCCCCCGACTCCTCTTCTTCAAGCCCCTCGGCACTAGCGGAAAGCACCCCTGCACCAGCAGCAGCCTCTGATACTGCCCCATCCTCCTCAACAGCAACCGATTCCAGCCCGACGAGGGGATTGGGGTGTGATTCAAACACTATTGCCATCACCTTCCATCACCTGAAGGAGTTCGGCGGATGCTTTCTGGATGCGGGGGGAGGGGGGGGTAATACTACGGGCTTTTTCAGCCAGATGAGCGAGCATGACGGTGGCGTGGAGGCGGTGTATCCCGCCTTTTTCGACGAACAGAAAGAAGATGTGAGTTCGAGGGTGTGAATGATGCAGTAGCCCTTTGCATATACAGTCGTGGTCCCTCGTTAGTGCGGCACCCTTTCGTGCAGAGCCCCAGCATAGTGCGGTGAAAAATCGCAAGTCACGACCTCGCCCTATTAATAGAGAGTATTCCGATACCCCGCAATAGTGCGGGGTTCCACTTTAGTGCGGGTATTGTCATCTGGCAAGGCACCGCACCAATGAGGGACCACGACTGTATGGGGGTCGTTCTTCTTTCCGTGTGGACGTGTACTTGTACTGCGACAGAGGTGGTACTTTTTGCCTAAACCATTTCACACCGACGGGGCTCCTCGACCGAAGATCTAACCAAATTTACGATGTCATAATTTTGTGTGTCATTATTTTTGTGCCTAGGCGATGGGATTGATCCTCGGGTTGCACCGCGGTATTTGACTACGTACAGCCAGTTTTTTGTTTTGGGTTCAGTGAGGACCTCCCTCAAATGAGACGCCTGCTACGATAAGAGATACTTTTCTGGCATAATACTTTCCAAATGACGGGGCTTCTTAACCCAATATCGTCGGAATGACACTGCCATTTAGGCAATATTTTTCGTTTCACACCTAGGCCGCGGGAGTGTTCGTCTGGCAGCACCACACAGGGTACATTTTTTCCCCGGATCAGTTTTTGGGAGAGATATAGAGACTCCTCAAGTGAGGAGCCTCAGAAAACAAAGAAAGGGTGCACCTCTACCTCAGCATTGGCGTAGCATGCGTCGTCAGGACCCTCAGAAACGTACGGTGCACCCTTATCTTAAGCGCGCGTCTCCCTATGCTGCCGGTGTGTGCCGGTGTGTGTCAGTGTGTGCCAATCACGCGTGCCACGATAGAGGTAAGAGCACGTTTTGACTGAAACGTTTTCTGAGTGACGGGGGCTCCTTAACCCAAAGTCGTCGGAATATTTCGTTTTACTTTTTGCAAATATTTTTCGTGTTGTATACCTACTGTTAATAGGCCCATGGGATTCGTTCGTCGAGTGTTCAGCACTTCGTTTTTTTCCCAAATCAGTTTTTTGGGAGAGGTATAGAGCTCAAGCGAGGAGGAGCCTCAGATAAAAAAAGGGTGCACCTCTACCGTAGAATGCGTCCAATACCGGCACTATACCGGACACTGGCACTATTAGATATAGTACTGATACTGGTACTACAGTAGTATTCGTAGAGGGTTCCAGTCGTGCCACGCGAATTCACCGGCACTATACCGGCAATAGGCACTATTCAACCGGCACTGTAGGGAGACCCCCAATGTCTGCAGTAGAAGCTTTTTTATTCGGGTGTTTTTAAGTGCTTCCCGCGCTTTTCGACGAGAAGGGGGCCCAATGTCTGCAGTAGAACCTTTTTTATTCGGGTGTTTTTAAGTGCTTCCCGCGCTTTTCAACGAGAAGGGGGAAGTATTTGATTTCGATGCATGCTACAGTAGAGAGAGGTGTACCTAGACTCTCTGAGGCTCCTGACTTGAGGTGTAACCTTAGGGTTAGCGTGCTGCGATAGAGGTATCACTTTTGGGGTTTTGTTGTTTCTGAATGACGGGGCTCCTTAACCCCAAACCGTCGGGATGTCATTCCTTGTTTTGCAATATGATTTGTTTTTTTTGTATACCTAGGCCAATCGGTTTGTTCATCTCGTTGTACACTTTTAAGTCCACCCACAAAGCCAATCAGTTTGTGGGTGAAGCGCAGAGACTCTCCTCCTAGAGTGATGAGACTCAAAAAAAAAAAGCTGGTGCACCTCTATCGTAGCGTGCGTCCTTACCCAAACACCAAAAGGCGACAAAAAAAAAACAAAGTGCAACCCGATGATCAATCCCATGGCCCAGGTATAAAACGAAAAATATCGCAAAAAACAAAAACAGCGACATTTCCGACGATGTGGGCTTAAGGAGTCCCGTAACTCGGAAAAGCATTCTGCCAAAAAGGGCCACCTCTATCGTAGCAGGCGTCGGAGGAAACGGTTTTTTATGTGTGGTAAAGGTTTCTTGTTTGTTGTTGCTTGGGAATACCCACCGTTTCATGAGCCGTGCGGGAAGGTGGGAGGGGAATGAAAACGGATCAACTCTGGATCAAGGCTGCGGTAGAGGTCCACCTCATTTTTTCCGAGGCTTCTCAATTATCGGGCTCCATACCTCCGCCAGAAACTCGAATTGGTGTTCGCTCCGCCCGATTACCAACCCCACGGGCTATAGCGGTACCAGACACCGCTATTAATAACAGATTAGACGCATGCTACGTACGGTAGAGGTGCACTATTACGGGGGAACATAGTAATCAGAACCAAATATGGTTAGCAAAAACGGTGGAATATATAGGTTTTTGTGTATATCGTAGGTCCTGATTACTATGGTCCTCCTTCTGAGGCTCTCCTCACTTGAGGACCTCTAGTACCTCATCCAAAAACTGATTTGGAGAAAATTAAAAAACGCTCCCCGACGAGCACTCCCATGGCCTAGATAGATATACAACGAAACACGTTTCCAGAAAAAAAAATAATAATAATGAAATTCCGACGATTTTGGGTTAAGGAGCCCTGTCATTCAGAAGAACACGTTTCAGCCAAAAAAGGTTACCTCTATCGTGGAACGCGTCATTAAGAAACACAAACGAGCTTCCGAAGATAACGGGTGGGTTCCTCAGTTGAGCAGTCCGTCCAAAGGTGCTCTGCCCCTACCGCAGCACGCGTCTCTGCCGGTGTTAAGCATCTTTCGCCTTCGAGGGAGACGATGTAGAACATTCTATGCGGGTGGTTTCGAGCGGTCTACATTCTGGTGAGAGCCGAGAGCGAAGAGTTACTGCGGCGGAATCGACAACCCCGTTGCCCAAGTATTATATCGATTCCTATTCCAAGAACACAAGTGGGATTCTGACGCGTGCTACTAACTAGCACGGTACAGGTGCACCTCGTTTTTTTCCGAGGATACTCACTTGAGGAGCTCCTCACCTCACCCAGAACGCGACTTTTGACAGTGTTCACTCAACAATGATGGACAATCCCAAGGGCAAGGTGTACAACTACTGTAATACATTTTTGAAGCACAAACGGGGCGACGCATGCTAACGGTAGAGGTGCACCATTGGTTTTGTGAGGCTCCTCACGTGAAGACCTCTATGCCTCACCCCAAGAACGGATTCGGAGAAAACTATTACGGAGGACCATAGTACCATAGTAATCAGGACCCACGACATACACCAAAACCTATATATTCCACCGTTTTTACTAACCATATTTGGTCCTGATTACTACGTTCCTCCGTAAAATAGTAATCAGGACCTACGATACACACAAAAACCTACAGATTCCCCTATTTTTACTAACAATATTTTGGTCCTAAATTACTATGTACCCCCGTAAAACAAAAGTGCTGCCTCATGAAACATCCTATGGCCTATAGGTATACAACGAAAATTATTGCCAAACAAAAAAAAAAGAATTGATATTCCGATGATTTTTGGGTTAAGGAGCGCCCCCCGTCAGACACAAAAAACGTTTCAGCCAAAAAAAGGTACAGTACTTCTATCGTAGCGCAGCGTCAGAAACGGTGTTCGAACCATACTATTAGTAAGGAGTTCCTCAGTTGAGGAGGCCATCAGTCAAAAAAGTTTTTTTGGGCCCCCAAAAAGTGCTAGAAATATCGAAATATCGAAATATGCCTGTTGTTACACGCGTCGTCAGTGCTCGCGCGCTTGCAAAGACGACGACAAAATCCACGTTTTGTTTTTTTCATCGTCGGCAGAGAGGCAGATGGGATGCATCCAGCGGATCGTGAAACGAAGCCTGCCTTAGCTTCTTCATACGCCAATTCTACTGGTTGGTTTTGGTACTTGCTACCGGCAGAGACATCCAGCGAGTGGCAGAACGAAGCTCTCTCGTCGGTGCTTTCGCGCTTGTACAGATAGATGCATCCAGCGGAAGCATGGATGAACCCAGCAGACCGTAAAACGAAGGGGTAATGCGTTTTGAAAGATTAACAGTAGCACGCGAACGGGTGGAACAAGGCAAAACAACAAAAGACTGGATCCCCGATGGGGTAGCCATGGCAGCTCACGTGGGCCACCATACAGCCTTTTTTAGGGTCCGTTAACCGATTTTCTACTGCAAAACAGTATCCTTCATTAGTTTCGAGTAGTTTGTACCCAAAAACCGTGGGTACAGTTCTAAAAGGGTTGAGCTCGTCTTCACTGTAAGGGTGGCTGCGCCTAGAGCGCCTGACTTCAGTTACTGAAGTATACTCATTATTTTTGTTTGTTTTATTTTTTTCCTGGGGTATTCTTCCACCCCAGAAGTTGTTGGGGCCTGTCCTGTGACCACGGACTAGACTGTAGCGATGAGTGCATGTGAGAATACTTTTCGAGATCTTTCTTTCTGGGAATGTTATGATGAGTGATCTACGTTGAAGCTTATGCTGCACACACAACAACAACAGCAACAACAACAACAACAACAACAACAACAACAACAACAACAACAACAACAACAACAACAACA
>JAYJMJ010260800.1:0-14708 GCA_036873875.1 Laminaria ephemera | reverse complement strand
GTAACTACCTCACTTATTCAAGCCTAGTACTAGCACCCTTTGTGCGCAAGTTAAGAGGTTCGGCTGGTGGATACTCAGAAGATGGACGCAATTAACTACCTGGCACTGTTTAACTGAAGACGGCATATGTAATCAACTACCTGGCACTGTTTACTTTGAAACTTCACAAGCGAGAAGCGGCGACAAAAAGAGACACGATTGCACAGCGTCTGCCACTCGGAGCCGCTCGGGCTGCTGAGGTACAGGGTGTGTCCGAAAGGCAACGGAAGCAGTCGTACGACACGCGCGCAGCATGCTGATACTTGTCTTGTTACTAGCTCTTCCTAGAAGTGTGAAGGCTCTGCATTGGCCACTCACACGACGGTTGCTTTGGATGTTGCATCTCGTATATTAGTTTCTAGCTGCCCGCCTGATGCCGTCTGAGAGAAGGAGCCTGCCAGGTAATGAGGTGACCTTGCTACACATCACAGCGCCGCAACAGGGGGGGGGGGGACACCATAACCGAAGGGTAACAATTAACAACACCACCGTTGTTGTTGCTTTTCACCTCGCTTTTGCTGGGTTCCAAAATGGTAGTGTGACGAAGCAAAAAACATGCTTTCCTCGTCATTCGTCCTGTAACCACAGCGCTCCGGTTTGTTTTTCATTCTGACTTTTTCTTGGGAGTGTGGTGTCGTTTTCTCTTTTTGTGGCGTACCCTCGACCAGAGCGATGGTTTCATCTGTCGGTTCGCTTTCTCTGCGTTGAGGAGCTCCTACAGCACTTATTCGCGCTTTCCTTGTGAGTTGTTTTATTTTTTTATTTCGTTTATCTTGTGCTTTAGTGACTGAGTGGTGTAGTGGATAGTGTTGTATAACCAACAAAATATGTATACTTTCGAGTTCATCGAATCTCGGCGGCTTCTAAGCATCGATCTCCGGGGCCCTCCCCTTGCCACTGGACGAGTATCTAAAAAAGCGCTATCGCAACCATTCATAAAATATGGTCTGCTCCGGCGCGCACGCTCGAAAAGAACAAATACGAAGTCGGTGGGTGGGATTCGAACCCACGACACATGCTTGTTGCTTATATATAGCACTATCCACTATTAATAGTCTACTCAGTGACGTGGCTCATGGCTTGACGGGAAGATCGTTCGCTTCTGAGCCTGATGAGCGCGGGTTCAAGTCCCGGTACCATCGGTGATGTCACTTATTCTGGGTTGATAAATGCTCGAAGGTTCTTGATTTCCCGAGAGTAGTCCGTGACGAGGGGAGGTCCCCGGAGATCAATGCTTAGAAGCCGGAAGATTCGATGATCTCGAAAGTACATATTTTGTTGGCTACCGGTATATAGCACTATAATTGCTGTAGTGACTGCATGGTCTAGTGGACAGTGACACATCGTGAATGAGCGATCCAGCGGACAGCACTATTATTCTAGATACTGCCCCTCCCAAAACAATTCCGACGGGTTTCAGTGCGACGTGTTTCTTGGACGTACGCAAGATCAAACCTACTGGCGGCGTCACCTGGCAGGCTCTTACCAGTAGATAGCTACCGCCAGTAGATGACTGCTGCCAACACATACCGACTACTGCCAGCACATACCGTGCCAATGGCATGTGCTACTATAGAGGATGTAATTTTTGAGCCAAAACGTTTCTGACTACGGGACTCCTTAACCAGACGCGTGGTACGATAGAGGTAGCCCTTTTTGGCTAATCCGTTTCCTGAGTGACGGGGCTCCTTAACCCGAAATCGTCGGGATGTTATTCTTGTTTAGCAAATATGAAGTGTCTATATACCTAGGCCATGGGTTTGTTCGTCGGGTTGCACTTTCAGCTTACTCAAAATCAGAGCTGTGGGGTGAGGTACAGAGCTCCTCAGGTGAGGAGCCTCAGAAACAAACGGGTGCACCCACCTCTATCGCATTGTTAATAGCATGTGTCAACAACGGAACTGCCCGATATCGTCGGGATACCAAAGCGTTTTACAATTTTTTTCGTTGGCCATGGGATTGTTCCTCGGCTTTTGCACTTGTTTTTCCCCTCAAAACCGGTTTTTCGGGTCAGATGTAGAGAGCTCCTGAAGAAAGAAGCCTCGAAAAGAAGAGTAGGCTCTACCTCCGTCGTAGAATGCATCCAGGTGCCCGCCCAACCTTAAAAACAGGTTATTATTCACTTCTTGACACCCTTCGCCTCCTTTCCCAAGAAGAACTCCACGCAACCCCTTCGTGGCCGATGCCGCAATCATCATTTTTGCTGTCGATTTGTTCGCCCTCTCAAACCCCGAAGGGGCCAATCTCTTCTTGAAGCCCGCGTCTCGTATATCGCCTACCCCAGAAGCAGCCCGGTTTGTTTCGTGTTTTTGATACCGTAACCGTCAAAACCATTTCGTCATTTTTTTCCCTCTTTGAAGTTTAAATTGGAGAATCAACCTCGTCTTTTTTCCCTTGCCTCCTTTTCCAAGACGAAGTCGACGCAATCACCAACGTGGTCGTGCACAAAGTGTGCCGGGTCCGAAGCGTCGTTGTTCCCACCGTCGGTATCTTGGTAGACGCCTGTTCTCACGAGGTGGGAAACCCAGGGAGGTCCTGCGGCGTTCGCTCCTCGTATGTCGCCGCTTGGATTATCTGCACGCAAGCAAAGAAGCGTGTCAGTTTGAGGACGGCACCATGGGATAAAAGCGGCCTTAGGGTTAACCCAATCCACTACTACGAGGAACATATGTTGGAGCAGCCTACGTCGCTCTCCACAGGCTGATGCAGCTGACGTGGAAGATGTCCCCAACGACCAACCCCATGGGAATACAGGAACAAAACGAAAACAAATACAAAAGGCACAACGGGGACTGCAATCACGTCGGGCACGGTAGTTTCCTGGTGTTGACGAGCCCCGCCCGTCAGAACGATTCCGGCCCAGAGGTTTTTTTGTACCCGACGCATGCTGCGGCAAATGCGCACCATTTTTTTCCTGAGGATCTTCACTTGGGGAGCTCTGTACCTCTCCCAAAAAAACTGATTTCGGGGGGGCAAAAAAGAAGCTAAGATAGAGGTGCAGCAGTTTTTTTCTGAGGCTCCTCCTCACTTGAGCTCTGAACCTCACCCACAACCTAAATTTTGAGTAAACTGAAAGCGCAACCCGATGAACAAGCCCCATGGCCTACGTATACAAAAAACTCGGATTGAAAAACAAGAACGACAGTCCGACGATTTTGGGTTAAGGAGCCCCGTCGTTCAGAAACAAAAACGCTAAAAAGTGCTGCCTCTATCGTAGCACGCGTCCTTATGAACAAAATCCCAAATAGCCTAGGTATGCAACGAAAATTGTTGCACAAAAAACAATTAGATTCCGCCGATTTTGGGTTAACCTTTTTAGCACTGCAGTCCCGAAACGGGGACAAAACACTTGGAATTAGAATGGGATATTTTCAGGAGTAGCCAAAGGGTTAAGGAGCCCCATCATTCACAAGCCGTTTCAGCCAAGAAAGTGCTACCTCGATCGTAGCACGCGTTACCCTCCCCTACCGTTCCATGGCTCATGGACCACTCACTCCAAACAGAGATGCAGAGCATATACCCGTCAGGCCTTCCGGTTTCCTCGTCCGCCCATTCAGACGCGTGCTACGAGAGGCTTGCACCTTAAATTTTTGCCGAGGGCGTCGGCATTTTGAGGAGGTCCGTACCGAGCCTAAATCTCGATTGTGACAAAACCCTGAAAGTGCAACCCGAAGAATCAATCCCATGTCCTAAGTTTAGAGGTACGACACATGCTACTATTAATAATAGTACGGTAGAGGTGCACCGTTTTGTTTCTTCATCTCCTGACTTGAGCTCTATACCGCACCCCAAAAAAACGATTTGGATAAAACAAAAAAGTTCTCCACGATGAACAACTGAACAATCCCATGGCCTAGGAACACAACCAAAAACATTTTTTCAGAAAAAAAGAAACGGAATTTCGACGGTTTTGGGTCAAGGAGCCCCCGTCATTCAGAAAACCCTTTGATCAGTCAGAAAGCGCAACCTCTATCGTGGCACCCGTCGTACGCACAGCTTCATATCGTACAAATTCAACAGACCTCGGATATTTCTAGAGTTGAGGAAACCCCGCCAATCAGAAACGTTTCGCCGAAAAATGCCACCCCTATTCGTCGGAATGACATTAGACAAGTGCTACGATGGAGGTAGCCCGAAATTCGCGTGCTACGATAAGGGTAGCACTTTTTGGGGGCATTTTTGTTTCTGATATGAATATGACGGGGCTCCTTAACCCCAAAATCGTCGGGATGTCATTCTTGTTTTGCAATATTTATTTTATTGTATACCTAGGCCATGGGTTTGTTTGTTCATCGGGTCGCTCTTTCCGTTTACTCAAAATCAGTTTTTGGGTGAGGTGTAGAGCTCCTCAAGTGAGGTGTAGAGGATCCTCAGAAAAATAATGGTGCACCTCTATCGTAGCGTATGTCCCTTCTTGGCAAAAACGTTTTTTGAACGACGGGGCTCCTTAACTCAACCCCCCCCCGCAAAATCGTCGGAATGTCATTCTTGTTGTTTGCAATCTGAATACCGGTATTTTGTTTTTGCACCTACTGTAGGCCATGGGTTTGGTCATCGTGTTGCACTTTCAGTCTACTCATTAATAAGTCTTTGGGAGAGGTATAGAGCTCCTCAAGTGAGGAGCCTCAGAAAAAAAACGTACACGTCACGTTTAAGCCCGGCGGGAGTGCGCTCACCAGTAGTGCTCACGACTCTGTCCCGGCTTCGGCAGACCAAACCAAATGGATTTTTAAGTCTACTGTAGAGCTCTTACATGTTCGTTACTATAAATTTCTCAGGCGGACGGGGTTCGGGGTTGGGTTAAAAGACACATTTTAAACTCTGCATTGAACTGGGGATTAAGTCAAGAATACTGCAAGCTTTTTGTCAAACCTGGGCCAAAGTCCAAAACCTTTACAACCTTCACCTCCGCTCACCTCCAACCATATATATCCTGTCCAGCTTCTCGCTAACGGTGTCCAAACCCCCTGGCGGGCCAATGGCCTTGCTTCTACTCTCCAAGAGGCTCCTAGCGTAGTCGAACGTCGACTTCGTGGGCTTACCGAATACCTCTATCTCTGGCTCGCCCGCCTCGTATCTCTTGGAGTAGAGCATTCGAACCGTATCGGCGAATGCTCCCTGAGCAAAATTCGATGACATTGACACCATTCGGTGGGGTTGCGGGCAATGACGGATTCGATTAAATAACCCTTACAAGTAGGAGTTGAGAGGGAAATCATGCACACATAGGCCAACAGATCAGATCCCATTTCATCTGTGTCTTTCAGGGAACAAACCCGATGAACAAACCCATGACCTAGGTTTACCGAAGATGCATATGGCAAAACAAGAATGACATTTCGACGATTTTGGGTTAAGGAGCAACATATTCAGGAAAAAAACAAATGGCCAAAACGACGCGTGCTACGATAGAGGTAGCACTTTTTGTCTGAAACGATTTCTGAATACGGGGCTCCTTAACCCAAAATCGTCGGAATTTCGTTTTTTTATTTTTTGGCAGTAATTTTCGTTGTATACCCCTACAGTAGGCCACGGGATTGTTGATCGGGTATGTAGCACGTTTATTTTTGCCCCAATCCGTTTTTTGTGGGATGTATAGAGCTCCTCAAGTGAGGAGCCTCAGAAAAAACAATGGTGTACCTCTGCCGTACTATTAGTAGTATGCGTCATGCTTTCCCCCCCTCAAGTCCCAGAGACAGCGACCAAAACAAACTTTCGTTTTTATCAACCATCTACGAAAACCATACCGGTACGCACGCAGAAGTACCAGTACTCGTCGTGTCACGCTGCGCCCGTGTCCTCCCCACGACAACGCGTGCTTCGATAGAGGTAGCACGTTTTGGCCCAAACGGTTTTCTGAATGATGGGACTCCTTAACCCCAAATTTCTTCGGAATTTCGGTATTTGTTTTTTCGCAATAATTTTCGTTGTATTACCTAGAGGCCATGGGATTGTTCATCGGGTTGCGCTTTAAATTTCCTTAAAAAAAAACAGTTTTTGGGTTGGGGTATAGAGCTCCTCATGTGAGGAGCCTCAGAAAAAAAATGGTGCACCTATACCGTAGCTTTTTTGTTTTTGTTTTTGTTTTTGTTTTTTTTATCCTCCGGCGGATGGGGGAAAAATAAAGCTTAAGTCTCACCGCACTTCCACGTATTTTTCATACGTGTCGCGTGTAGATTTAACTCAAGTGCATTCGCAATCCAGTGTTAGCTGGCGTATCCTTCGGTTCCCGTGGCAACGGCAGCGCGAGCTGTCCCTACCGATGGTCACTGTTGTTACTACTGCAGCGCAACCGTAGCATGCGTCACAAGCGGTAGCATTGGAGTTCGGAAACAGAAATGTAGATACACGTTCTTGATGCTGTTATCACATTTACGCATCGTCGCCATAACCAACAAACAGTACGTGGTCGCACGACAGGCTCCAGTCACTCTGGAGAGTGGAAGAACAGCATACCACAGGAAAACACAAAAAAACACCAGAAAATTGATACACAAGTAATATAGCTGAAGCACGTCGTACGTCAGCCCACGAGATAAAAAAAAAAACGTGAAATCACGTATCACATCATCCCCCAACCAAGCAGTTTACTCACTGCCGCGAATCTTGGTTCCTGGTGATAAAAAAGTGAAATCACGTATCACATCATCCCGTAACCAAGCAGTTCACTCACTGCCGCGAATCTTGGCTCCTGGTAGGCCGAGGCGAAGACGAAGTCCGGGTTGGAAATATGCATAGGGGTCTGCGAGGACCCTCCCGATCCCGGCGGGTTACCTTTTAAAGGGTCGATCGTTTCGGAAGGTGCAGGATCGCACTGTTGTTGACGTTGTGCTCGCATGAATTCATCGGCATCATCACGGGATAGGCTACAATGACCCTCGTATGATTCAGGGGGGGGGGGTGTACTCATTTCATGCATAGCCGTAGTCATATGATGGCCCTCGCATCCCTACAATGCCGGAACGGAGCACATCAGGGGGGGGGGTACCTCTGACAAGATCGATCGTTCCAGAAGGATCCGATTCCAAACATGCATAGGAGTCTGCGAGGACCCTCCCGATCCGGGCGGGGTGCCTTTCAAAAGGCTCATCGTTTCGTAAGGTTAGGGATCGTGGACAAACGCTACGGTTAAGGTGTACCAGTACCAAACTTTTCTGAGGCTCCTCGCTTGAGGAGCTCTATACCTCTCGCCCAAAAGCTCACTTTTTGAGTAAACTGAAAATACAACCGGACGACCAAACCCATGGCCTAGGTATAAAAATCATTCATATTGCAAAACAAGAATGACATTCCGACAAGATTTTGGGTTAAGGAGCCCCGTCATTCGGAAACAAAAAAACTTTTGTCCAAAAGTGCTACCTCTCTCGTAGCACGCGTCCGCATTGTATTATTCAACGGGTGTGTGTTGATCGTGTCGTATGGTAAGTAATCGCACTATTAATAACTGTATTGTTCGACGGGGGTGTTTTTGACGGGGGGTATCGTTAAGGAACGATCGCGCTCGCACTGACTGCCGTGTTGTTCTGTGGGGAGATACCCTGACAAGGTTCATCATTTGCAAAACCGTCGGAATCGAACTATAATAAGCGTCCTGTAGAAATCCCGAGGAATTTGTACTCGCAACCTGATTGGTGCACGACGACTGCAAAACGTGTCCAACTCTAATTCCAACTAGTTTTCCCCCGCAATGTGATTGGTGCACTACCGCAAGAAAGTGACCCATCATAAATCCAAGCAGTTTCGCCCCGCAACGTGATTGGTGCACTACCGCGAATTGGAACTGTGTCCTACTCTTGTTGTCCAATTAAATTGTCTTCTCGACGTGATTGGCGCACGGATGAAAAAAGTGTCCAAGTCTAACCCCAAGTAGTTTTCCCCCGCAATGTGATTGGAGCACTACTGCAACAAGGTGTCCAAATATAAGTCCAAGCAGTTTCGCCCAGAAACGTGATTGGTGCACTACTGCGAATTGTAAACTGTGTCCTACTCTAGTTGTCCAATTAAATAGTCTTCTCGACGTGATTGGTGCACGGATGAAAAAAACGTCCCGCTCAAATTCCCAGTATCTTGTCCCTTCAACGTGATTGGCGCACTCCTGCAAAACGTGTCCAAGTCTAACCCCAAGTAGTTTCCCCCCGCAATGTGATTGGTGCACTACTGCAACAAGGTGTCCAATTATAAGTCCAAGCAGTTTTGCCCCGCCACGTGATTGGCGCACTACTGCGAACCGTAACGTGTCCTACTCTAGTTGCCCAATTAATCTGTCTTCTCAGCATGATTGGTGCACTGACTCAAAAAAACGTCCCGCTCTCATCTCTAATCCCAAGTAAAATTGTCCCCGAACCTTGATCTATGTATTGCACGCTGCAAACAACGTCCCACTCTAAATCCACGAAATTTGTCCCCGTGACGTGATTGGTGCACTACTGAAAATAGTCCCCCACCCTAAGTCCAAGTAGGTTATCCCCGCAACGTCATTTGTGGACCACCCAAATTTATGCTCTAGTCTAATCCCAAGTAGGTTGGCTCCGCACCGTGATTGATGCACCGCTCCAAAAGTTGTCTTACTCTAATACCAAGTAGTTTGAACTCGCAACGCGATTGGTGCAGTCTAAAAGGGATAACCGGCAAGTGCCAAGACACAAACCCAAGGCCGCAGTCGCTCAGGGCGGAGTACCAAAGACTCCTCAAATGAGATGCAGGGGCGTGTTGGTTTGAAGAGGCTTTTCGTACGTACAAAATCGGGTTGGTTTGTCCTACCTTTTTGTAACGAATTCGTAGTGGTCTTCAATTTCTGTTTGTATGTCATGTTTTACGATTGACACTCACGCAGCACATTGTGGGACAGCAAACAAAGTAAAACATACTCTGGACATGTCCGTACACGTTGAGAAAGGGACGCATGCCACGATAGAGGTTGCACTTTTGGGCTGAAACGAATTCTGGATGACGGGGCTCCTTAACCCAAAAATCGTCGGAATTTCACAATTTTTTTACAATTATTTTCGTTGTTATACCTAGGCCATGATGGGACTGTTCATCGGGTAGCACTTTCGTTTTTCCCCAGGGAAATATACAAGAGCTCCTCAAGTGAGGAGCCTCAGAAAAAAAAACGGGTGCACCTCTATCGCAGCATCTGTCAAGGCTCGTGTCTGCAAATAGTGCCTGTCCTATTCAAACGTACGGAGGCGTTTTGATCACATGTCCTCCACGATTAAGATCGACAGTGATTTGCACCTCGAGTGCCCAGTCATAACCCAAAACCCTAACCCAGAAACCCCAAACAACACCCAAACCGGGGCAATACTGTCTTCATCTCCGGGATAACACACGCTACGGCAGAGGTGCGTCTTGTTTTGTTCTGAAGCGCCTGACTTGAGGAGCTCTTTACCTCACCCCAAAAAAAACAACTTTGAGAAACAAACTGAGCTTAACTCGATGAACCATCCCATGGCCTACTGTAGGTACACACCGAACACTTTTCGCAAAAGGCGATTTGGATTCCGACGATTTTGGGTTAAGGAGCCCCGTCATTCAGAAACAAAACAAAAGCCAAAAAGTACTGCCTCGATCGTAGCACGCGTGGGATTCTCTCCCCAGGCTCTCGTTTGCAAACACAGTAGTAAAAAGGTGGATGTCGTGCAATGGAGGCGTTTTCAACCACGTTACCTCCCCGAAGAAGATCGACAACGACTTGCACCTCCAGCGCCCAGTCCAGCGGGTCGTGCAGAACCATAATCGCAGAAACAGGACGAGGTTGCTCGCTACCAGCCTTCCTGGCCCGCAGGGAAACATCAGAAGGAAGACATCAAGGGTGTGGTACGACAGAAAACAGCACATTTGGGCCGCAACATCTCAGACTGGCGGGGGGCTTCCTGACGCGTGCTACAATACAAGATAGCCCTTTTTGGCTGAAACGGTTTCTGAATGACAGGGCTCGCTCCTTAACCCAAAACCGTCGGAATTTCACTATTTCTTTTACCAAAAAAAAAAGCATTTGTATACCTAGGTCGTGGGGATTTTTCATCGGGTACGTAGCGCTTGTATTATTCCCCAAATCAGTTTTTGGGAGAGGTAATGGAGCTCCTCAGGTGAGGAGCCTCAGAAAAAAAGTGGTGCGTCTCTACCGTAGCATGCGTCTAACTTTGGCAGGGGGCTCGTTTTTAGGGGCTCGTTTTTCATCGGCTCAGAGCCACACTCGCCGAGTGACTATATCTGTTGTGTGCTTTTCGGCTCCATTCTCGAATATGCACCACCACCATGGAATGTCCATTAGGCTGCTCCAACACGCTACGTTTCAAGTCTGTTTTGGATAAGGTACTGAGCCACTCGCGCAAGTTGTCCCAAGTCGGTAGTGAAATGATAAGTGTAACATCCCCCCTACCGTTTTTCCCTCGTGTCATCATTGGAATACATTGTGCAACGCCATTCGCCGCTACATACGTCAAGACCATGGGATTCTTAGCCCGGTTACTCCTTTTATTTTTTCTAAAAAGTACGTTTTGGGGGCGAGAGGTGCAAAGCTCCTCAAACGAGAAACGCCAGAAACAGTAGTTTCATCCTTGCCGTAGCATACGTATCAAGTGCGCCGGAATTCAGTACCCGTTATTCCGCGTCTTCGCAAATACCACCACGATGAAAACAAAAAGGACGCGCGGCCACAATCGATTGCTGCGGGTAGATCGACAAAAACTTCGCTTGGGGAAACCCGGGAGAGACTACAGTACGGTAGTGCACTAGCCACTCAAAAGTTTGGGTTCTAGGCATACGCAATCTATTTATGTACGTCTTCCTTTCTTGTGTTCTGCAGATCTATGACAGGTACAGGCCTCCAAATGCACCGAAAGTAGAATATGCAAGCACATTGTGTGGCGCAACATGGTTTGTCTGGCCAAACAGGATCTCGAACGACCAACGCTACGGTGGGGAAGATACCCCTGTGCGTACTGCCGGGGTTGGTTGCCGGCTCTAGTTTGTAGCTATTCGCATCGCTTCCATCGAACCCCACACTGTTTTTTAAGGCACGACGACAAAACGATACACCGCCAGTACTATTCGGGAAGATCCTCTTGACATAGTAACTGTATACCGTGAAGTAGAACGATTCCTTTCAGGATGGATCCTCTTGACACAGTACCTGTCTCCCGTGAAGCGGAACGATACCTTTTAGGAAAGTTCCTCTTGACATAGTAACCGTCGCCCGTGAAGTGGAAAATGCCAGGCCATTCCGCCGAAAATTCTTCCGGCGTCACCTGCGGAACAAGAAATCCGAGCAAACGCGCATCAATAACCCTCCTACTTAGTATACCACAGAAAACTATTAACGCTCGGGCAGGAACTTCCTACGGCAGCTTATGGTCATCAGGGGACTTGCTGGGAACACCCCCGGGATTCACAGAGGAATTTGGACCATTCCGCCGCAAATTCTTCCGGCGTCAACTACGGAACGAGGAATCCCAGCAACCGCGTTTGTACCCTCCTGTTAAATTACCCCAGACAGTATAAACGGTCTAGGGCGAACCTCCTGCGTCAACCTTGCGGTAGTCAGGGGACATTCTAGGCGCATCGCCGGGGTTCTTAGGGGGGTATGGATTATGTGTTGACCATAAACACCCAAACAAGTACATCGATGTACCTTTGCAGCGCCGGCACGACGCTACAACCATCAAATAAAAGCTCGCACAACCTGTATAAAACATTGCCACAATTTCAACAGTTGTCCTATTAACATACAATAATAGAGCGATGTGACGTAAGGCTTCTGCACTGCAGGGTGGCCATGCCACTTAACATGACGACTACAGCAGTACCTGCTGGAGCCAACAAAGGTGTAACGTGGCGTGTTCTTAGCTCCTGCCCTGGAGGAGCACAGACAGGTGGGTTCGACCCATTCCTACCGAACGAAACCAATGCCACGAATAGTGACCAAGGAGGAGCACAAACAGGTGGGTTAGACCCATTCCTACACGGAACGAAACCAATGCCACGAATAATGACAAAACTCATGACATTTTCGTGAACAGCAGTGGGTATTGCAGACTATACGACGAACCGTTTCTGAAAGCCCCAAGTCTTCCTCCGCGATCTGCTTCGCCGACGAGCCGAGCACCATGACCCTCTTCCCGGCATAGGCCGGAGCTAGGGTCCTCATCGGAGAGTGCGACAAGACCACCATGGACCGCTGCACCTGCACGCCGAGCTTTTCCGTCAGCTCCTTAGCCTTCGATTCCTCCGTGCAGCCTGCAAGCCAGGGAAGGTGACCGCAAGGGCGGTGAGTTGGCTCACTACAAAACGCCGGCTAGAAACAGATATAATTGTAGTGCGTAGTAGAGAAGGGAGTTCCCAACACATTCATCGCAGTACTCGCAAGGACCTAAGAAAAGGGGGTGATAGTGATGATAGAAGCTCCGGGCGGCGGTGATAGACCGAGTACACATCTTGATATTAATAGAGAGATATAAGGAACCATCGCCATCGTACCGCGAACATCCCGGGTTGGCAGTAACAGGTTGCCCTAGTCGGGACTGTAGCATACTATACCCCCGCCCCCGGAAAAAGGATCCCGCCCCCAAAAGCACCCCGAAGAACACCCCCCATAATCAACCCCCTCTGCAATATATGAGGGGGTTCCGATTTCAGCCAGGTACTACCGACGACAAACCAATATGTATATCCGGTGTCGATACCCGGTATTGGAGGCCGATACTACCGACGGATACCGACACCCGGTATCGATACCCAGTATCGGAGGCCAATCGGGGGTCGATACCACCAACGGCAAACCGATACCCGGTATCGAAACCCGATATTGGAGGACGATATATACTACCGAAAGACAAACGATACCCTATACCGGAGCCCCCTCGGGCGTGCAGATGTATCTGGTTCTACTACACTGCCGACCACAGCGACAGCGTCTAATACGGAGGGTGGTAGCTACTGCAGTAAAGGTTCGGGCTACTAGTCAGTCAGTTTTCTGAAATAGACGATAATGGGTACCATAAAAAGAAAGGTATGGACAACCCAATGACACAGCAGCACCTTTCAAGTGGTTGGTTTTACTCATAGGACGAGAGTTCGAGCAAAACAACAAAAACAAAGTGGTGATTGGAGTAGGGGTCAGGCATGAGGGTTGCATCGTGTCTTCCTTCCACGGCAAGAAACACCGTCTTCGGTTTTCGGGCTCACCTCCTCCATTGGTGACGAACACGAACGGCACGCGAGCATCCTCGAGAGCTCTTAAGCTCTCCCGCGCGCCGGGCAGCACCTCCGGACCCCGCACAAGAACGCCGTCAATGTCGAAAGCCTATGGGGAACGAACACAGCGAGAGGCCAAAGTCATTGGTGGTACGTACTTGGGGCTCTTATTACTGGTATGAGGTATGCACTGACAGGCGCGTGAGTCTTTTTAGGCCTGCCATGTTTGCCAAACTCGTTGTCCACGCCGAGCAGCACTAGTCGTGGAGGGGATGCTACAGCAGTACCTTATCTCCCTCCAGACTCTAGACTATACACGTACGAAGTATGATGAGTGCATCCCGGCCGGTGGCGAACAGAAGGCAATACGAGTACTGTACCGCAGTAGGATGTCTATACGTACAGCGGTGTATTACAAAAGGCACCGATAATAAGAAACGCCAATTTGGCGTCGAAGCTCAGTTTCTTAGTATGTCGCCACCCGTGAGCACAGGGTAGTATTGGGTATTATATGGGTTTTATTATAGCACCTGATCCTAAGAACCGTTTCTCAGGTCAAATTTATTTTTTATCGTGAGAAAACGAGCCTCATTTCTTGCGATCGAGCTTCTGAAAAGCGGGCGCCCTCTGTACTCGTATGCACTACGTATCCACCTGCGGTATCATACAGTACGGACGTACGCTGTACGTACCGCAGCCTAAACAGACAGCAGGTACTGCGTTACTACTGCTGTTGCCGTTACTGGTTGCTTGTGTACCTGGTACCATACTTATATATGTTATTTATATATAAAACACTAAAAATAGACAACAGCTGTGAGATCTAGGAAATCCTCAAAACTCATCTTTGCAAGCTGTGTGTGATACTCCGATCGCGCGTGTTACGGGATGTGTATGTCCTCATGAAGGACTGCAGGTCGGCGACTCCCCTGAGTACTAGTTAGCACCAGGGGCAACAGTGTGATACGAAGACGTCGGTCTTAATCAAGCTGTGCACGGAAACTATAAACTTCTTAGAGTATAGTGTAGACACAGGAGTAGTGCTCGAGCATCAGTTACCAGTTACCAAGAGTCGCAACGACCGTCCATCCCTGTACCGGTAGGCGCGCGATTCACTTGAGTGAGCGCGCGTTGTCGGCGGATGTGCAGGACCGAAAGTGGGGCATCGGCATCGGGAAGCGCGTTGCACCCGCGTGTGCTTCGTGGTTGTACCCCACCCAGGCAAAGTATAAGGGTCATTCCTAACGAACACAAAAAATGTCTAGAATCGTGACAAAAAAACGTGACATTTTCACAAATCGTGATATTTGTCAGGAATCCGGACTTTGAATCGTTTTGACTTTTTCCATAAAGATTGATGTCAGGATTCCTGACAAAAAAATGTGATTTTTTTTTATAAAGTGAGAGATTATATAAGGACACGATATAATATAGGGTTTGTTGGAGAGTGAGGATGGCATGTATACACAAGT
>JAYJMJ010260791.1:0-14710 GCA_036873875.1 Laminaria ephemera | reverse complement strand
GGCGAGTGGGTGGGTGGGTGAGTGGGTTTGTGGGTGGGTGGGTGGGTGGGTGGATGTGAGGGTAGGTGGGTGGGTGGGTGGGTGATTGAGTGTGTGGGTTGGTGTAGATGAGTGTGTTTGGTTGGGGCCACCTGGGACACATGAACACATCGCTTTCATTGATTGGGTGGGGTAGGGTTGTGTCAGGAAACCCGAGCGGTCCCGCGGAGATATCTGAGTTTATTTTTCACATAGAACAAAAGAAAATATTCCCGGCCTATCATGCACGTTTCTCTGGCGGAAACCCCTCTCTTTATTTGTAGGGTGTGGTCTGCTTCATTTGACGTGGCCTGCTGCTGAGCCCTGCCGTGTAGGGATGCTGCTGTGTAATCACGGTTTTGTGCTGGCGCCTACTGGGCTGCTGCTGTATATAAGCAGAGTGCAACTCAATTATGTAGTCTGTAGATTAGTCCAGTCATGTAGTCTACGAGTATGTGGATACTGTTGTGTCCTACTGTACTTGGTACAGACAATTCTCCTGACAGTCTCCCTAATGACAGCACGCGAATGGAGACCCACCAATAGGAAACCGAGCTCAAAACTCATGTCCCGCACATAATTCCCATTTCTTCTGTTACACTGGACGTTTGAAATGTAGAAACGTTTCCTGGCAGAATCACGCCGGTTTCCCTTGAGATCACACCTCATATTTCTGTCTGCCGTTCGTTCAAAATTAGGTGTTGATCATGCGAGTTTGTCTTGCAAAACACAAAACTGATCGTCTGCTGCTAGCGCCTGCTGTGGGATGCTGCTATACTGGTCGTGCCTTCGCTTGGCGCTGCTGGCTGCTGCCGCATAGGCAGAGCGGCTGGGGCCTGCTGGTTAGAACTGACGAGGGGTGGGGAGTGTTGATGACTCGCTTGTTTGCTGCGGTCCCCTTGGTGGTTTCCGTTGTGGTGCTTCTTGTGGCTTACTGCCGTGATAGAGTGCAATCCACGCGTCTTTGAGACAGCGTGGTTACGCCCCGAATCGCCTGCACTCAGAATTTCGATGACACACGCTACCGGCGGCAATTTGCCTCGAGGGGACACCTGGACATTCTTTTCCATTCGGCGACTGTACATGGTCAACGCCCAAGCTAGCCACCATCACACTGTGATGAAGCGCTATGCCGTTGGTTGCGGAGCATATTGGTGGCGTGGGATCGCGCCTCCAGTTTGAATTGCACACACCTTTGTATCTGTGATAGAGCAACCTGTCTTCTCGACAAAGCAATCAACCAAATAACTGCTGTGACTAAGCTCACACTGACACACGACTCCCGGAAACTCCCTGCCCATCAAAGCGAGCCACCGAACCACTGCGATCAAGCGCACACCAACACACAACTGTCGCAAACTGTTTTCTCGCCAAAGCCAGCCGCCAAACCGCTTAGACAAAGCTCCCACCAACACACAGCTCCGGAAAAGTGCCTTCTCGCCAAAGTGAGCCACCAAACCCCTTCAACCAAGCTCCCACTAACACGACTCCCAAAAAGTGACTTCTTGCCAAAGCGAGCTACCAAACTAAACGGACAGCTCACAATCACCGACACCCTTCTCGCGCAACCCTTCGAATGATATGACAAAACAACTCGAATTTACTGCCACCAATCACTGTGTATTGTTTTTGTGTGCCCCTGTGTGTACTGCTGTTCTGCAGGACGTCATAATAAACACGTAATTTTGAAAAATCTAGAAAAATTTCACGATTACTCCATCCCACGGCAGCGGCCACACCATGGAAACATGTCCACAGCTCGACGCGGCAACGACCGCGCCCATATGTTGTAGGGTGTGTGGGAAAGGTATGGCGCTGAAATTGACCCCATGTAGTGGTTAAACAAGTTGAAATCAATAGTAAAAGTGTGTCGTTGGGAGTGGTACGAGGTAGTCAATTGTTTCCTCGTTTCCTCATGTTGATACCCCCTCTTTACGCCGGCGCCATACAGAGTGCGTAACTCCTGAGACGCTGGCCTTCGGGACAGCGCTGGCTAGCGTCCTGGTTCAGTGAATTGGATAGTTTAGTTTGTTGTCACTTGACGAACGCACCAACGTTCTCAGCTTGCCGTGTACCCTATGTTCATGAGAAAAGACCCAAAACCCCGCCTTGGGCACATTTCGTACGTAAACGTATTCGTACGCACCGATATCGAAGTTTCGTCCATACATATTGTTACTTGTTTTGTAGATCTGTTTGCATGTTTTTGGTGTGGTTTTTACAGCAGTAGTACCGAAGTCGCAACAATATTGACGGTGATTTCAACGTAACGTAACATAAACGAAACACGCCTCGTAAGGGCAAAACCCCTTACCAGGAGACCCTGCCGTTAACGGAAGGGTTGCCGATACAGTATAACAGGTTGGTTGCCGATACAGTATTTACACAAAAAGCAATTGTCAATCGAGCCAAACCCGGAGATAAACAACGAATATCCCCGGTTTTCGGTGCCCATAAATTTACCAACGCCCGTCGTAGGGAGTCTGTCCTGTATGACTCTGCGCGAAACGCGTCCGTGTAATCCTGTTGAGAATGGGGCGGCCACTGGGTGTTGATTGAGGAAACCCTGCAAAGGTTTACCGTGTTTGGACTCGAATTGGCTACACACAGCACGTTCAAAATCTGCACTAACCAATTGTGTTGTAATACGGCTCATGCTAAAGTAAACATTTCCGAAAGGCAAAAATACCGAAAACACAAGAAATCAAGTTGGTCCTAAAGCACGCTGCTATAGATGGGGGACGGATACGCTAGAGACGCAGAAATCTGGCAACTACTGAAGGTTAGGGACCAACGCTGTCGCCGGGGGCATTCAAACCTCAAGAAATGCTTCGTAACAGGGTCGCCAAAAACGTAAACGCGTTTCATTCGGCAAGTGCTGGTGCTACAGTCTCAGTATCTTGCGATCGACGACGCTGATTAGCAGGATTAGCGCATGAATAAAGCTTGAACGACGCGAGGAATCAACAAACGCATCGTCCAAACATCGTTTGCGTTTCCATTAAATAGGATACGCGATGGCGTGGTTTCAAAGATAGAGAGACAGTTAATTGGCACCGACAGTTAATAGGGTCAGATTATGTTGGAACCCTCCAAGTGTATCAGTAGGGGGGGTGATGGTAGCGGTTGTTCCGCCGAACGTCATTCTGAGTTTGGCCGAGGAGGCGGTAGAAACATCGCCATGACGTTGAACAAAGCAATATACGTAATCCGCCGCCCCGTATTTTCTACAGTAGGCGGCGGCTCGACTTACGGATGGCGGGCGTGAGAAGCAGAGATTCATGGAACTATCCATAGTTTGGCGAGGTTGGGAGTTCGGTGGTACTCGACTACGCTGGTGGGTATGCGTTTCGCCGCCAGTCATGTAGCTGTCAGGCGGGGGACAACGTGAAAACGTCAACTGTTGCCGTAATCGCCACCAGGTATAGATTTGGTCGGGTTTGTTTCTTGTTCCGATTCAGGTATGGGTGGGTATTGTACGAACATACGAGGGGGCTTTACCGGCGACGTGGACGCCCGCCGGTCACCAGATATGATAGCGTAATGCCAAAACTGATATCTGCTTGTCTCTGCCTAGTTCTCACGAACCGCACCTCCTCCCTGTGACACACGAACAGCAACAACAACAACCACAACAACACCCCAAAATTATACTTTCTATTCCCGCTTGCGAACGCAATGCTTCTATGTTTAAAACTCCAATTGGGCCCCGATTCTGTATCAATCGACCTATTCTCTGATCGCTGACGTTTGAACTCGAAGAGCAACTATTCAGCTACCCATCACCAGTCTGAGCCGCCATGTGCCCCCCCTCGACAACCCTGTTAAAGATGGCTGCTGTAGTGGTTTTTCTGCGGAACCCTCGTCGGTCGTCGTACTCACTGTTTCAACTATCTGCCTCATACGATACATCTCGTCCCAAAAATGCATGTGTATCAATATGTCATACGGCAGGTCGATGAGACCTGGGTTGCATGTGCTTGCCGGGGGTACAAATCCTGGCCTAGATCTCTACCTCCAGGTGGCCCCCATCACGGCAGCGACGGCCATACGACCGATGCCCCCCGGGGAGCGGCGTCGGAAAACACGCACCCGGAGGACTCACGCCAAAACACACTTCATGTGAAGAGCCCAAGCCACGCGTCCCTCCTGTTCAAACTGACCAAGCCAGATATAGCAGATATTCCGAAATCGAAGCCGCGCGCGGGGCGCGTGCCTGTGGAGCGTGCAGATCCGCGACGCTGGCTGGTGCACGCAGGGCGGGGGCGTTCTCCGGCGATAAGCTGTACAGAAAGACTGTCGGTAGCGGGAGCAACCCGCAAAAAAGAACAATTGTCCTCTACGAATATTATTATATCCAACTGGCTTCGCCGGCGGCCTTGACGGTTACAGGTCGAACCCTGGCGTAATGCTCTAAACGTTAGAGGGGATGGCGGCGTTGTGTCAAAGGATGGGGGTCAGACGTTACGTTGTTGGGAGCATAATTTGCCATCCCGTATCAGTACTGTTTGAGCACATTGACTCTGATACCTAACGGAACCTGGTACAGTATACCAGACATTCCATCTGTACGGCGGTCGTGCAGCCTTGGAACGATAAAGTTTGTGCTACTGTCTTAAATTGCAGCTTCTATGATATTTGCGATTCTATCCCTGTACTCGTGCGAGGACACAGAGTATTAAACACAGATGTACGAGTGGCGCAATATGATATTGTGAAACACGTATCATACGTACGTGGGCCACAAACGGGCAACGGCGTTCGCCAGTGGGGTTGGACAGTCGACGCAAGCGAGCACAGGAGATATTGCGTTTTGGGGCACACGTCTCGGGGGCACTGCGGCGTGTGATATTACGGTAAGCGTTTCTACCACTCTGGAAAGCCCTACGCGTGTGCAAGTTTCGAGATTAGTGCGAGCCCTAGACGATATCGTGCACCTTCAAGGTTTCAGGGACAACGTCCATCTGCGGTTATAAACGCTTCAAGTGATGGCGCAACGTTTGCCACAAATCTATGAGCTATGTGTATAACTATACACAAAAGTACAAATTGCCGCAGTGCACGGGGTATTCCTGTCGAACCCTACCTGAATGTCGTTATCCTGAAGCTAAACGCCTAGACTAGAGGTAAGTGTCAGCAGGAACGAAACACTCTTATAATATTTTGACTGGTCTTCCACTTCTCGGCAAAACCTACCAGATATTCCCACCGGTACGTCTGCTCGCCCAAAGACACCCCCCTCCCGCCAGGGTGGCTTCGGCCTCAGTAGGTTGCGCAGCAAGTAGCACAGTACCACAGGACGCAAAACAAAAGAAAACAAGAAACGTCTCCCCTAAGCCGAGCTACCGTCACCGCCTTCTGTAGACAATGCAGGGCGGCAGCGAAGTAATCTTGCTTCGCTCGAAGCCTTCGCGACGTTCCTATCGCCTACTCGGCCGGTGACAAGGTAAAGTCCAGCTGGGCAACCGCCCCCATGCTCCCCCGTGCTGATACATGTAGAGGGTTCGGAAAAAAGAAGCTCGAAGGAGGAACGACTAGATGCCTATAGACCGGTTTTCTACTTTGTACGTTTGTTCGCCCATCGAGGTGCTCTTTCCGCCGCAACGGCTTCGACCGAAGTAGGCTGCGCAATAAGTAGGACCGTGGGACAGAGCACCAAAACAAAAACAGTCCCAGAAATACAACCAGGCTATTCTACGTAGTAATTCACCACCAGGACAAGCCTCCATCGCATATCTACCCAACCAACCGCATAAATCGGTTTACAACGAGTCAAACAGGAAGTTGTGCACTGCTTGGATCTGGGAAAAAGGTTTCCAACGTTCTACAGAAACGGTCGTATACGGGCCTACGTGCTGCGTTGCAGGGTCCGTATTGTCGCTGACACATAATATCACGTTCCCAACATTTTCGTCTAGAAAAGCCATGGACCATGGATCTGCCCGTTGGCTTCAATAGCAGACCAGCCATAAGACAGTACACCGTCGACAATAACCACAACAGTAGCGTAGATATCCCAGACACGATTGTTTAGAACAAGACGTCAACGCCCACCTCCGTCTTTATAGATCCCCCAGATTGATGCTGGTGAGGTAAGGCGGTCATGGTCCTCGAAACAACAGCACGGGTCTGCTCGGCATCCGCTCCGACAGTGCTGTCGATGAGGTGCCTCGGTGCATTACGGCGAGATGAGCTGTGCGGAAAGCTCTCACCTGGACCCATCTCCACAACTTCAACGACACCCCTCTCTTCGAAGGGGGCGTGATCGAGGCAGCGCGGCGGCTGCGTCGCGTAGGCTTCTAGCCTCGACCGTTTCCGACAGTTCTTCGCCCCGTACGGCAATCGGAGACGATATCTGCACAGTTCGAACTATTTTCCTTGTGTCTGGTGTCTGCAGTCGTCGCAAAGGTGATCGACACACCTTCTGCTGACCCTGTTGGGCTACAATCGTGCAAAGAACGCCTGGTGCGGACATTCACCATGCCGTCCTCAGCGTGGTGCTTACAGTACACCGGCGTCTTGCAACCCTTGAAGTTGTAGGTCGATCGCCTGCAGAAGAAGTCGTATGAACAAGGCTTGTAACGAACGTCCACCACGCCATCCTTAGCATGCTGCTTGCAGTATACTGCCGTCGTGTTCTCTTGGCATTGAAGCTCGGGTACGTGGTGCAGGTGTCATGTAAGCAAAGGTTACTGCGGACGTTCACCATGCCGTCCTCAGCGTGGTGCTTGCAGTACATCGGCGTCTTGCAACCCTTGAAGGTGAAGGCCGGACGCCTCGAACAGGAGCCATGAGAGCAACACTCGCTGCGGGGGGCGTTCATCATTCCTTCATCAGCGTGTTGCTGGCAGTACACCGGCCTGTCGCAACCCTTGAAGGTGAAGGTCGCATACCTTGAGCAGGAGTCACGGGAGAAAAGCTTGGCTTCTTCAGCATGTCGCTTGCAGAACACCGGCTTGTTGCTGTCCTCTGTATTTACGTTGGCGGACAGGTGGCACTGCTTGAAGTGACAACGCCCCATTTACATGACGGCGTGGACAACGAAACGCCTCAGGTAGCTCAACAGGGAAGGCGAATACAGCTGGAACACTCCGCGTCGGCGTATGCACACCTGTTGTTTCGTGGGACCGACGTTTACGACAAACCGTTTCGGTTTCGCTACAGGGATGTTTCGCCATCTTGTATGTTGTTGATCCTGACAAACCGGCAGGGCCACACTGCGGCCGTTGTTGTCGGAGCACACTCAACACTGACTAGGAAAACCAACACACTACATAGCGAAACTATTAGGGTTATGTCCCCGATACTACGGTCGCCGTTAACATACAGCTGCTAAACCGGGCTTCGTAGGAAAACTCCTAGTGCCGCGGGACACCGTCGAATAGTCTGTATGGCAGCGCGAAGTACTGTGTTTGCAAACGGTTCCCATCCGCCATCGCCTAATGAAGCGGGTTTGGCAACCTGTATCCATCTGGACATTCGCGCCGCCAACTAATTTACCATATATATATATATGTATATATATATACCTTAATACCACATTTGGAACGGTTCATTCGGTCGTTTGTCAAAGTATAGGTATTTACCATCTGTGTGTGTTTTTTTTTTCACTTTTACTTTCCAGCTTCTGGACAAGCCGTGGTCACACGTGTCGTCCCTTCTCCCTCCCTGTACATGCCTTCATTTATATCGCGCAGAGGGTTCAGCATTCCCAACGCTCGTCGAGTTTCATCGAATTTTGCAAACTCACGTTCTCGCGCGTTTCGCAAGTCAATTGTTAACACAAGAAAAAGTCCCTACGAGTACCGTACGAGTACACACTTGGGGGATGCTCGAAGCAGCGAAATCAACCTTTGTGGTTACGAGGTTAGCCCACTAGACCATCGGGGACGTCAACAGTTGGCAGCTGTATATCTTGGAATCGTCCATTGTTCATTCCCGCGTGTAAGACGACATACTATATATATGCTGCAAAGGTGGGTGCCTTACACCGGTAGTGGTTCTATTGGTGGCAAACAATGTGACATTGGGGTACGCTGGCATACTGGTACCAAGGGGCTGATTCACGGTATGTCCAGTGGCTGTTCTAATACCTTTAGTCTCAGACCAAATGTGTGGCTGATCAATCTTACAGTAGTGGGCGATTTAGGACTCCGTTTTAGGTTGAGAAGTATCTCGACAGCCCAAGTGCAGAAAAACGTAATACTGTATGGTTTTCCCAAGGAAATCTCTTTCCCCTATCTAAAGTCAAGCACTGGTGGCAGGTAGGGCATGGTTAAGAGTAGAATTATAAATATATCCACCCGTGACAGGTAAGCGTTCAATAATTAGTCAATACGTGCATGAAGAATACTGGCTACGTTGCCGTTCATGGTTTAGATGTTCATTTCTTTCATTGTGGATGAGGATGCAACTTTGGCACGAGGTTCCACAAAGTATCGTGTTGATTGGGGTAACGTAAGGCAGATCGACTAGCTTGTGGTAAGTGGTGGATGATACCGTACGAGGTGAATATTAACCGTACGTCGTAGGCATTACTGCAAGAAGGGGGAGCAGGACAGGAGTAGTTGCACGCCCCTAGTTCACTCTTCACACCCGTATCTGAATTATCGGCAGTTCATCGTGATATAAGTTTTTGTTGGCTCAACGAGCCCTCGTTTTAAGCGATCCACCATCGTCTAAATCCCAATCAATTCGGCTCGAGCTGATCTCGCCACGGCAGTGTGTTAGCCTCTAAAGACCGTAATCGCTCAGTCATCTGACTGCCCAACCATGGCAGTTTAATACGGCATTGTAATGGGTGCCGTCGATTGAGACTGCAACGGTCCTTTTCACCTGTCTAATGCCATACAGAAAAGGGACCGACTGACATTAATCGATACGAGTGTGTTTGGATCGTTTAGTATGTGGTACGGGTGGGAAACGAAGACGTTACGTCTACGTTCAAGGGGGTTGCCCCTTAACGGTGCAACTCCTATCCCACTTCTGTCTTCATTATCGTTGTGTTACATTTTGGTCGGTGGCGAAAACACACCAGTAGCAAGGTTAGCAAAGAGGCCCTTCGGCAAACCTTAGCCCGAATCCACCAGTACAGACATAATATTCAACAGATCGGACAAACCGCGAGCTACAAAATCTAGATCACGATCTAGAATATAGTATAGCTGTCGCTAGGAACTCGCGCAGCAGGATATTTGCAACTGTCGTCAACTTGTGTGCGTTGGTTGATGGTGGACAGTTAACGCCTCGTTTTTCTCATCATCTAGTCCATGGTCACAAGACAGGCTGCACAGTAATTACATACTCCTCAGAAGTACGCACGTGCGTACCGATGAGTACATGCCGCCATATGGTATGAGTACGAGTATTGCTGAGAAGAAACAGAAGATACTAACGATGGTCACGACAACAAATAGTCAGAGTGTCAGGAGACGGCAGTTTTTGGGGCCGTCAGTCACGCAGGCAGCAGCAGTAGCAGCGGCGCGTGCGGCGCACATACAGCTTGCTGTTGATGCCTTCTGGGGTGCGCCCAACGCGGTCTCCGTCTTTGGATCGAGTACCGAGAGGTAGATGTGTCGCCCTGCCGCACACAACGAAGGCAGCAGAATAGAGCAGGAAGCCCAGAAACTCAGCTCGGGTGGTTCCCGTTTGCGACACTGCTGCGTGCGCAAGGCTAGGTTGGGTCCGCATCAGTGAGTTGTTGCTCTGTTGATTGTGTTGTGTGCTTGCTCGCCTGCTGCTGTTTTTATTGTTTTCCTTGACCCGAGAATAGTAATACTCTGTTTCGGTTTTTGGAAAACGCATTGGCACGGTTGTCGACAACTGCGACGGCGAGAGGCCAGGGCTTCAGGCGTTGTTGAAGGGTCCTCTACTTTCTTTGACGCCGTCAAAATTATAAACTCGCATTCGGTCGTAATTATCTAGATTATATATCTGTCGTCCGATGTTTGAAAGACTGTGGGTGACCCCGGTCGCAACCGAGAGCCACAGGCTACCACAGACGGGAACATGGAATGCAACCCCCCGACAGTGTTAGAATTAGTGGACCTGGTAGGCCCGTAGGTCGCCGCATCATGGGGCATGAATAATAGCGACAGGCTTTCCAAGAACAAACAAAACTCACGGACCCAGTTAGGTCACAAGGCAGAGTCTGCAGGTATTCCAGAAAAAACATGTGTGGACACCAGCAAACACATCCCCAGAACCGTGCATGATTCGGACGCCACCGCCTTCAAAGTGCATTAGTAGGCCGCACCGTGAACCACGCGGAATTACATGTTGAGTGGGTGGATATATCTGGACTTTCTACTAAAGCTAACTGCATCAGATTGCTCATATAAACTCTTTTCTGGCAAGCTACAAGGTTAGCTGGACCATGGAGTGCACACTCGCCGTCACGAGATACGCGCCTAGGGATGTCTCGTGGGGTCAATATTGATGTCTACAGCAAACGTCGCGGTAGCCGGTGTTGAGTCCATGATACACTTAAGGTACATGACCCAGTCTTGAAGCAACCGAACGTAGGCATGTGTTTATGGAATGCGGGGACGCTGCCGACGGCCGCTACAAGCTGCCAGGCACCATGCCCCGAACATAACAAACCTAGTTGACACGTAGATGGCACCTATCCCGCACGATGGATGGGAGTCTTGGTTCTCCGTCAACCGTTGTGCCCTGCACCGTGTACGTACTCGTTTTTGTTCTATGTTCTACTTTATACGTAGACTACAGTAGCAGCAGCTCATCAGGAGTGGCACAAGATGTTTCCAATAACCATTGACCAAAAGCCCTGTCGGGAGATTTGAGTAATTTTAATATTAAAAACAGACTGATCACCAGTTTATTACGAGACGTAGCACAAATGACAGGAGGAAAAGAGCCTAGAAGCCTAAGTTATCACTGACAGCAGTAATAGCCCCTACCACAAAAGGAGTTACGATGATGTTTTCCTGGTGGCCGCTTGCCTTGCTGGACGGTTTGTCGATGTTTCCCAGACGAGTTCGATTGGCATAACAACTATAATACATGGGAAGTACCGAGAACGGGAATCACATCAACCGACAGTCTCGCCTGCCGGACATTCATAATATGATGTTCCCTGTGAGGTCGTCCTACACGACTTGTTACATGCCCCAACTGTATAAACGGCAACACGATCCGCAGTGCTTGGCTTGGTCGACTTGTGCCGTGTCATATACGAGGTATATGGTTAGGATCGCGCGTGCATCGTTGAATGCGAATAGTCAACACCAGAATTGACCTGCAACAGCTACGGTATTGAGCAGATTACTGAATACACGGGCGCATTTTACACGTAGCCGATCATTTCATTTGGAAATTCCGACAGTTCATCTGTGTGTCGATTTGAAGTCTCTGGCAGACCTGAAACACTCTCCTTCTGACCAGTGATTGCCGTTGCTACCGTGTCCGTTGGATTGTCTGCTGCGGGAATAAAACTTGCTATGATACACCTTCGGGATGGTCCATCATTCAGACGACGTAAGTACAAACGTGAACACCGTTTCAGTGCCCGACACTAGGTAGGGTCGACTTACACACCACTAGGTCACATATACCACTTGAACCGGGCGAGATTGACTACGTATCATTGAGATTACGTAATATATATATGCATATATGCACTCTGATCCGGATGCTAGGGCCGACTTACACTGGACTAGGACAAATGCACGTACCTCAACCGGGCGTTCAACGCGCAAGTCGATAGCGAATTGCTCTCATCAATTACAAACCGTTCTGAAAAGCTAGCACGGGTGGCACTTCTTCACATCCGATATAGTACTCGCTCTCTTCCGCTATGTAAGCTCGGTTTTGATGTGCCGGATATAAGCTCCGTTTGGTAGTATGTCCTCGTTGCGGTCGATGTTAGGCGACTGACGGGTCCGGAACACACTCGAGCACTATGCGTATGAAAATACCAAAACATAAATAAAACAGGGATGGGTGTGTATCATCCCCGGGTTTGAGGATCTTAACGTATGTTGCACTATAACGCAGGCAGTCAGCCTACAGCAATAACAGTGGACACGAGTGCTCACTAGGTAGACATACTTGACCTAAAGGGTTGGGGATGGAAAACACTCCAGGTGTGTGGGGGGAAAGGGAGTAAGCATCGTCGGTGGGGGAGCGGGGTGATAAGAATCATCCCCGGTTTGCTTTTCCTTGTAGGCACGTCCTGTAGGATGCCATGGATGCTGTGTGCGAGAGAAGGTGTTGTTGCTCTTTCCCTCAAATCGAAGGTAATGCGTTTGGGACCCTGGGCCACACTTCAAGCAACGGACATGCTGTACCAGATGATGGGAAGGCTTCTTACCGAATCTGAGAAGTCGAGGTGGTGATTTCGCGCTACTGCTGTTGGTGATAGAGAGCCAATATATGGCAAAAAAAAAAGTGCGGACAAGGAGCGCCGCGAATCTGAGGTAAAAAAGCGAATTAAAACAAAACAAAAACACGACAAAGATTTACCGCGTTGCGTCCAAACTTAGCCTACATTCCTTACCAAAAGGAGTAAGACGTAGAGATTTACAGTTTCAGCCAGTACCGTTCCCGAATCTTGTTCTACGTTGGTCAGAATGTGAGGCGATTTCATGATGACATCACGCGGTCGCGGTGTACATGTTGGGCATAGCCCGAACCGCACCTTGGATAGTACTACTGTATATACCACTACGACAATCTAATTAATCATAGCAGACTGCATTGTTTTTTGGAGAGGAGGTTGGCAGGTAAAATCGGTATGCGGCGTTATACGAAGTACCTGGTATGAACGAAAGGCTCCAAGATGTAACGAATTAAATGGCGTCGTTGCTGAGGCCATTAGGACTTCATTTGTTCGTTTTGCAAGAAGTCATCCCCCCTCAAGACAACTCTCTACAATGTATCTACCCGACCAAACGCGTGAATCGGGTTAAAACCAGTCGAACACGTGGGTGTGCACTGCTTGGTCGTGAGAAAAATATCTCTAATACTTAATAGTACACAGAGATGGTCACATACCAGCGTGCTTGATGTTTTACAGGTTCTGAAATTTCGCTTATTCTCAAAAACGACGCTCCCATAAACTTTCGCTTCGAATGCCATGGGCTGTGGACCTGCCCGTTTGGTTGAAAAGTGGATCAGCCATAAGACGCCGCATAGCCGACAACAACCACAGCAGTGGCGTACCTGGTAGATAGCACGGGCCCGATTGTCTAGAGCAGAACGTCAACTCCCACCTCTGTCTTGATAGCTTCGCCAGAAGGAAAGTCATCCGGTGGGGGGGTTACGTTCTTCGTCATAACCCCACGGGTCTGCCTGGCGGCCGTTCCGACGGTGTTGTCGTGGAGATTCCTCGGTACGGTACGGGGAGATAAGGTGTGAGGAATATTCTTTCTGGGACCCATCCCCGCGGCTTGAACTGCCCCCCCCTCCTCGAAGGGACCGTGATCGACGCGGTGCGGCGCCTGCACCCTGTCGGGTTCCCACGTCAACCGTTTCAGACTGTTCTTCACCTCGTGCGATGAATCGGAGACGCTATCCACACCTGGCAAACTATCGTTCTCCTGTCTGGTAACTTCAGTAGTCGCAACGGCGGTCGGCACACCCCCTGTTGGCGATGGTGTGCGACCAAAATTTGGAGGACGCTTACTTCGGACGTTCACCATGCCGTCCACAGCATGCTGCTTGCAGTACACCCTCTTACTGCTGCCTTCCACACTAAACGACGCAATCCTCGTGCAGGAGTCATATAGGCAGCGCTTGCTGTGGATGTCAATCATGCCGTCCTCGGCATGTTGCCTACAATACGCCGCAGTCTTGTTGCCCTTGAAATTGAAGGACGGGTACCTCATACAGGAGTCATGCCAACAACGCTTGTTGCGGATATCTATCATGCCGTCCACTGCATGCTGTTTGCAGTACACCGCTTTCTTCCTGCCCTCGACACTACAGCTCGGTCGCCTCGTGCAGGCGTCATGCAAACAACGCTTGGTGCGGACATCTACCATGCCATCCTCAGCATGCTGCTTGCAGTACACCGCCGTCTTACTGCTCTGGACATTAAAGTAAGCGTTCTTCGTGCAGGCATTATGTGAGCAGCGCTTGGATAGGACGTTTACCATACCGTCTTCAGCGTGTTTCTTGCAGAATATCGCCGTCTTGCTGCCCTGGACATTGAAGTTTGCAAATATTCGGCACTGCTGGTACAGACAACGCCGCATCGCCACTGGATGTAGCGTAGAAATGCGTAAGTCCGTTAAATATGACTGAAAACCGCCAACTAGAAGTCGCTTGGCCGCCGTATGCACGCCTGTCGTTCGTGGAAGCGGCATTGGCAACATACGTCAGGGTTGTGTGGAATAAATAATTCACCAGCTTCACAAGGCAGACTCAAAGTTTTGAATGGGAAAAACCTATCCATTGAAGGCCGTCCTTGCTACAAAAATACGGCCGAGGTAAATATACAGCGGGAAAACCGGGGGCTTCACAATGACTCTCGTTGTTATGGCACCGCAACGTATAGTGTTTGCCAGCGGTCCCCGATGCCCCTCGCCTGATAAATGCAGTTGAACGTAGTGTGTGAATGCGGACATTCGTCCTGCCCAGTATGTTACTATTAATTGGTGGTAATTCGGCGCGACCTCAATACCTGCAGTAGTCAAATCTGCGATGCTGTGTGAATACGGAAAACACA
>JAYJMJ010260790.1:0-36574 GCA_036873875.1 Laminaria ephemera | reverse complement strand
GTATAGGAGTACACTACCTGGTATTAATACGTACTGCTGTCCTGTACTGGTACGTAGGTATCATACCGGTACTACATCAGGTACCAGGTACTATATATGATACCTCGTCATCACCCTGTGTGTATATATAGTGTGTTGTATTTATTCCACGTTCGGCCTACTGGAGTGCCGGCGACCAGCCTTGCCTAATGCAGTTATGATGGAATTTTCACACGGACTGAAAAATCCTCATTACTGCCACTCTTCTACCAGGTAGTAATGATAATGAAGATTTTGATGCCGAGGGGGCCGCTAGCTCCCGAGGATTTAAAGAATCCTCCTCCTAATTGGGTCGCGCACGTACAGCAGTAGATAGGTGCACACGCAAGGAAGTAGAGGGTAAAACATCGGAAAAAAAAAGTTTGAGGCTGCCGATATTTAATTTTTTCCAAAACTGATATCTGTATGTATGTATGTATGCATGTATTTCTGGATGTCTGTCGCCAGGTTGGGATGCACAATGTGCGACGCACACTGAACCGATCGCAATGAGCCCGGGGTTGGATTGACGAGCAAGACAGGGAGAAAGTTCTCTCGCTGGTTTCATGTCAACTCGTCAAGAGTTCGGAGAGGGAACTCGATTTGAGTCGTCAGCCCACCTCTCATTTATCGTCTCTGCCGCTCGATCAAAAAAATATTTTTTGTGCTGCAAGGGATTTCGATGAAACTCAAGCTGCATTTTTAGGCGGGCGTCCCACAATACCACATACTCGAGCACTTTAGGCGACGGCAGCAACATTCGCTACCGCGGTACCCACAAGACATCCCACTGCTTGATGCCTTCACGGCCGCTCAGATGGACTCTCACTCGCATCCGCAGCACTTGGTTGGGTCTCGTGGAGCTCTGTGGGCGGGATACTGATGATGCCGGTGGACAGTCAAATATAGTTTTTCAAGCATCGAAACACACAGGTTTGGGCGCATTTTCGAAGAACAGCTCCACACACTCCATCGCCACGAGTGTCACAAGTAACCCCACCACGGGAGACGTTGCAGGCATACTGCTTTTGATCTGAGTCGAGCCCGGAGCATGCATGCTATGGTGGTGGGTTCCTATGGCTGCCTCGGACACTCTCCCAAAATCGAGTGCTCGTTCGCGTATCCCACGAGGATGTTTTTCACGAGGATGTTTTGATTGTTTGACTCGTATACGAAGCGAGCAGCCCTCGAGTTTTTAGTTGGGTTCTTGTGCCAAATTAATATGAGTCCGGTGCGGGTCGCTTTTGTCTCGTAGCAGATCCGCTCCTTCCCCTACCCGCCGGAGTATGAGTGGCGTTTCCACCGCTCGAGTTTGCCGCACACCAGCGTGCATGCGTGGTGTTTGGTGTGTGCTACGGTGGTACTGCTGTGCTGTGTGCTGGGTATAGGAGTATTCTATTCACGTACGATCTGTACTTTCCGAGAGGATTTTGAATATTTACGAGTATTCGTTTCCCAAAGGGCCTATTCGAAACCAGGTTCACTCCCTCTCCTCCCCCTTGGTGTAAGAGTAGCCCTTGCTCCCATCCAGCTCGCCGAACACCAGCATTACTGTGTGGGGTCGGTTTGGCGCAGTGCAAGCTGACACGATAAAAACGGCGAGTACCGGTGCAACTACGGTACTACTGCTGTGCTGTCTGCATCGGCTGGCTTTGGGTAGGGGATACGATACTATGATATGGGCATGATATAGGAGTGCACTATTAATACGTACTGCTGTCCTGTACTGGTACGTAGGTATCGTACCGATACTACATAATACTGGTACCAGGTACTACATATGATACCTCGTCATCACCCTGTGTGTATATAAAGTGTATGTATTCCACGTTCGGGCTATTGGAGTGCCGGCGGCCAGCCTTGCCTAATGCAGTTATCATGGATATTTCACACGGACTGAAAAATCCTCATTACTGCCACTCTTCTAGTATAATTTGCAACTCAATGAACCATCCCATAACCTAAATATACAACAAGTGATGGTGTAAATCACAAGGGGTATTCCGACCTTGGTGGGCAGTTCTTAAGGCAAGGAGCCCCGCCAGACATAAACATTCAATCAAAACGTGCTACCCTTCAAGTAGCAAGCGTTAATATACGTGGGTACGCTTACATCCGCGCCCCACTCCGACGATTGCTGCTGAACGAATGACTTCCGGGACGCGCGTATGTCAGTGGCACCTGCGGTTTTCATCCCCGATGCTGCGGACGGTTTGGCGGAGGATAAAATGAACACTAAGACATTGGGGCATTGGGACATTTTGACATTCTGCACAGACGTGTGCTACGGTAAGGGAGGAATCTAATCTTTAATGAATCTCGTATCACATGAGAAGCTCATGATTTAATCCTGTAAAACAATTTAAATGGAAATGATTGCGCAACCTGATGGACAACTGTACATAATCGATACCTAGCATACGCGAGTATCCTGCAGGTAAAAAACCGAGGAGGCTGTTCGGTGCAGTTCCTCCGTTGGGGATCCCCATGAGCAAGAATAGCTTAAGTTCGAACGTGAAACGCATTGTTATCCCTACCGTAGCATTCGCCTGGACCGAACAGGAAATAAGCTAGCCCTGGGATAGTATCTCAGCATCTTATTATCTTAGCGGCCACCGTACGGGGAGCACTTATAGGGTGTATTTCGTTATTCGACTCTGAGCGACTCGTGCGAGTGGATACCCTTCGTATTGCTTTGCGCGCCTTTTGTTTTTGTGTTTTCTTAGTTAGCGAGATGGCTATCGATTTTTTTGTTTTGCTGCTCGCAATGAAATTAGGGGTACCGCCTCTACCGTGGCCTTCGGTCTTAACCGTGGCCACCATTGTGTAATGGAGGCTTTCACGCATGGGAGGTAGGTAGCTGCCAAGAACCGTTTGATCGGTGTTGCTCGAAAACAATACTTGGGGCGTCCACGACTGCTTCCTAACCGCGACATTCGTAGTACTGTTCGTTTGAAGCATGTTGTTAAGATGGGAAGCAACTGTCATTAGAACGTTTTGTTGAAATTGGTATCCGTGATCGTTTGAAAGGTTTGTTGAGCTTGGGTAGCAGTGTGTCACTTTCGTTGATGCATATTACGCCACTTGTATGCCGCTTGCGAGAGTTCGGCTTATGCGCTAGATGTTGTTGAGGCTCTTCTCTTGAGGAGCTCTATACGCCATACACAAACTTTAAATTTAAACGTATATCCCAACCTGATGAAGAATCCTACTGGGTAAGGTTCTACACACAACCGACGACCTGACTTTGAGCAAAAACAGTGGAACTCATTCAAGAGCCCCATTGGCCTACGTAACCGACGAACGATGCCGTACCAGGTAAGGCCGGACTGACGTTCCAACGTTTGTGGGCAGTTCCTTGGTGGAGGGGTCCCATCAGTGTGAAATAGTTTGGCCGGAACATGCTACCCGTTTCGTAGCACGCGTCCGGGTTTCCGTCATCGCTGATCAAGGCCTCTGGAAAGACGATGGACTTGGCAGCAGCCAACCTGATACCGGGTTGAAATTGATATCGATATTTTGTGTTGGAACTAAACAAATGCGAGAAAGGCTTACCATCGTCGCTTGTCAAGGCCTCCGGAAAGACGATGGACTTGCTGCAAAAGGCGTCCTTCGTCAAGGCTCTCACGAGCTCGGCAGCAGCTAGCCGGATACCGTGATCGGTGCTCGCAAGGCAAGCGACTACTTGGCGCGGTCTGCGCAACGGAGAAGAAACGATGACGAATGGTTACTACGGGGGAATATGGTAATGAGGACCAAATATGGTTAGTAAAAACAGTAGAAAATAAATGTTTTGTGCACATCATGGGTCCTGATTACTATGGTTCTCCGTAATAAGTAGTTCACCCCCTTTTGAACATCAGAGGGAAAGATCGTCGAAACCAAGTGACGATTGTAGCGTCGGTCATGCAACGCAACCCGGGCTACTAAGTTAGGCTATCGTTAATGGAGTATCCGAACTTCGTCGCTAGTAGCTGCACGGCACGTGAGCTGCATGGTACTACCTGTACGGCGAGCTCCAACCGCCACGGGCGGTTAATCAGACCTCCCTCGTCAGTTGTTATGTCGTTTTACCTGGGTCTCAATGGGGTTAATCCCTCTTATTGCTATTTATATACCGAGACATGCTGCGGTAGAGGGGGTACCTTCTATTTGGTCAGCTTCTATATAGCATGACGATATATATACCTCACCCAGGAGCCGACGATTGTCTGAGATAAACTAAGTGTCCGCGTATTCCTCAAACTACGACAAAAAAGTAAGACGCAAACTGGATTGCAGACATGTTGGGTGGTTTCGCAGTTGAGGTAGGATGCTCGCCGTAGGCCAGAAAATTAACGACCTAGCTATAGTAGGTAGTAGTGTGGGGGTGAAAGTAAAAAGCAAAACAAATCCACCTTAAACGAGACGGTGTTATCACGCGAAGTAGATATCATGGAGGCATTCGGAGAGGGGGGGCACGTTACGATAGCGATAGCCTTTCTTAGTACAACTAGTTCTACCTGACGGGGCTCGTCGCCTGAGGAATTACTCGACATCGTAGATATATCATTTGAATCTTTACAATCCTATTCGTTACCAGTACATATTTAGGCCATGGGATTGTTCATCGAGTTTCACTCTCATTTGTTGTCAGCGTCAGTTTCTGTGTGCGTTATCTAGCTCCTCTAGTGAGGAACCTAAGCCTACTTAGGTACTACCGCTATATTAGCAGTTGTCGGGGGTAGGTGCCGTTCGGTGGGGTCTGAGTAGTCGCGGCATTGGTTTGGGGCACGCTACTGTGCCCCGTACGATAGAAGGAGAAAACGGGATTAGCTGAGGTAGACGGAACTCAGCGTGTTGGTTAGTCAGCGTTCGCGTTGACGACGGCCGGAACGGGGCACAAGTGTCCGTTCTACGTTTGACTGAATTACGCGATGTTCGCAAGGTCAAGGAAGTCTTAACGTTTCGCCTCCGTCGATAGTGGGAATTCAGAACATATTCCACCTCCCCACTTTGTAGTACCTAACTGGTACATATACTTGGAAATCATTTTGCTTTGAATTGTGTGCGGATCTTCAGTGACAACGGCCGTGCCCGTCTTAGTAGGGGGGGGTAATTCGGCCAGATCATCGCGGAATCGGTAATTACATGTTTACACGTGATAGGTTACCACGACCCCCTTGCTAAGCCTATGACGGCCGAGCGATCATTCCTCGTGGCCATTTTGTGTAGCAGGGTGAGGCGCACGTTCTTGACCTATACGCTTGGTCTTCCAATAAAGCAACCTTGGATAACCACGAGCATACACTAGCATATAACATGGAGTGTGGCGCTCGCTGCAGAGCACGATTTCTTAATGTATTTTTCTTAACGTCTTCCAAAACTGGAAGGCTGGCGTTTTTATCGGGTTAGTTTTTATCGGTGCAACCTCCCCTCGATCGCCTTGCTAAGCGTACCACGGCCGACCGATCGTTCCTAGTGACCTTGTTGTGACGCAACGTGAGGCACGCGTTATTGGCCCATTAAGTTTGATGTTCCATGGAAGCAACCAAGGTTGGGCAAACCCGACCTTACCTTATCATATAGGGCTTCCTATCATATAGGGTTTAGTGTATCCCTCGCCGCTGGGCACGATTTCTTAATCGAGAAGTCTTAGCGTCCCCAAACCAAGAAGGCTGACGTTCTTACTAGCAAATTTCCTATTTGTCGGCCTGTGCCGTACCTCACCTCGATCCCCTTGCCAAGCCTACAACGGCCGAAAGATCGTTCCTGGTGACCATTTTGTGCAGCAGCGTGAGGCACGCGTTCTTGACCCATAGGCTTGGTCTTCCGAGAAAGCCGGCAACCGCAGGAACCACTCCTTCGAGTACGCTCGAGCTTACACTTTGACGCGAAGCAGACAGGATCTGCGGAGCGCAAACCATGTATGGGTACGGGTAGGCTCGTTGATCCCCTGTAACGTTTTGGTTCCGGATTGGTACGGAAACAGCTTTAATTGGTGGAGGCGCATGCTTATATAGTAAGGGTTCATCAAACCATTCTCAGGCTCCTCACTAGAGAGCTGTATACCTCACTGAAAACCTGACTTTGAGGAAACTGAAGTTCAACCTGATGAACAATGCCTTGACCTACGAATAAGGTTGCAAACTGCCTAAACCAATCCAACGGCGGTTTGAGGTAGTATGTTGGTTGAGGAGCCCCGTCAGTGTTGTGTCTGTCGTAGCATGCGTGTCGGGTGAGACCGTTGTGGCAGTTTTCAGTTAGAAACCTCGAATACGCCAGTTATCTTGCCAGATGTCCAGAGATCGATCGGGGAGTCCCTGACAGACGATCACTGAGGAAGACATACACCAGCTGGCAAGAATGACGGGTGGCGCTTACTGACGTAAAGTTCGCAGAATAAACTCGGCAACTGTGAAACCATTTCTGGCGTTTATTGTTGCGCAGAACAGTCACCTTGCCGATCGCTAGCAGGGATACGTGAAGGACCGCGTCTCCAGGCCGGCACCGAACCAGGCGGCAACACAACAACAGAATGTCGTCCAAGCGCTCTGTCGATCTCTTTTCGCTATGTTCTCCTGTATAGTATAGCATGTGGAAGGGATGCCGATAATGGTGACCACAGAATATTCATTTCTCTAAGATGAAAAATATCAGGACCGACATTGGGTGTGCTGGTGCCCTTTGGTAGAAGTAGTTGCTTACTTAGAAGACAACACACACCAGCATGATAATGTTGCTGCGTCAAATATGGTAGTCTGCTCTACTACCGTCATGACGTTCCCCCGGCGCGACGTGGGCTCCCCTAGGAATATGCATTTTCCGAAACAGCAATAGATATATGGAACAGACACTATATGTGTGCACGGGTACATGTGATTTGTGTTATGGGTGGTGCTCTTGAGCCGAGGAGTTACGAATCTCCTGTTGGCGCCGCCTACACGTTGTTAGGCAGTGTCCCTCTTGTGCTCTTGTAACAGTTCAGCGTAGCTGACTTTGTACCGGGCGTACATTTCGGAATCAATGTGGCGTTTCTGCTGTGACCAGTCGGAGACCCACACCCAAGATTACTTCTGCCGCGTTGATTGTTTGACCATCAAAGCGGCACCTTTCCTGTCTTCATATTACAAAATAATTTTCGCTAACAGGTGCTTAAGTACGATGATGCTATATGCATATCAGCTACGCAGAGATTACCGACAACTCCAGATACGGCTAGATATCGGTGTGAGTTGAACGGATCACAGGGCTGAGAGTTTGCCCGACTTGACTGCTGGTTGTTATTGGTTGGGTGGCAACGTAAGCCAACCCACCAGTGTTAGTCTTCCTCGATATATAACACATTGCAAGCCACCACCGCACCAAGAAGACACAAATAACACATTTCCTTGAGGTCAACTCACACAACCAACTTCAGTATCTAGCGCACGTTTAACTAGTCGCCGAGCTTTCGTCCAATTTTGTGCAGATCCACGAGCAGTGGGAATGGCGAAGCCTCTTCGCGATGGCAATGAAGGCACGTTCCAGGGAGAAGAAGAGACAACACTGGTGACCGCGGCTTGTCGTGAAGACTGAAAGTAACAGTGATTATACAAAACGAAGGTAGCCAACAAACATTCTAAATAACTCCGTTAAGCTTGTTGACGGTATCGTCTCTCACCCTGCATATCGAGGGAACTTGCTGGGGCCATCGGTGTGCCATTCAAGCTTCCCCAGCGATTCTTGCGAAGCTCGGTTGATACATCATTCTTCGACCGAGGTTTGCGTGTTTCACCGTTTCCCGTCTCAGGGATGAACCCTTCTGGAAAGTCGAGGAGCGACAAAACCGCTCGGAAGAGCATTTGAACAACCTGCACGTGAGGAAAGTACGTGCGCAACGAGACACGGTGAACGTACTCTGCACCCAGATTTATGCCATGTAGCGCCTCCCTCATGACACCGGCAATCAACCATTGCGACGCTTTCGATGATAAGAGTGCACCCAATTTTTCTGAGCCTCCTCATTCGAAGACGCCCGTACCGGACTTATCATCGAAGTGTGATGAAATACGAAAGTCCAAACCGATGAACAATCCTACGGCCTAGGTATACAACAAATAATGATGCAAACATCCGACGATATTGGGTAGTTCCTCCGTTGAAACACCCCGTCGGTCAGAAATGGTTTGGCCCTAGCATAGCACGCGCCTTGCACATCTTCCATAAACCGCATCCCTTATGTCATCTAATACCAATCACTGCGCGAGTTTAACGTCTCGCAAAGCGGCTCGCGGGCCGTACATCACGGTTCCGGACGATATCCAACTCTCCAAGCTGCACAGGAGTTTCGTGTACAAGTGACTCGGAATTGGGGTAACCCACGCTCCGCAATGGGGAAAGAGTCAAAGTTGACAGTGCCCCAGAAACGACTGCAAACCCTTGCTATCCCAGTTTGGTGAAGGGGGTCCGTGGACGCCTCTGCTACGGTGGAAGTGAACCTAAATGTGTTTAATCTCTTCACCCAAGGAGCTTTATACCCCACCCAAACCTTGAATTAGAGAGACGACGAAACTGCGATGAGATGAAGCAAACAATGGCTTAGGTATACCAAGAACATTGTAGTGGAACATAAAAATGTGTTTCCAGCGGTATTGGGCGGTTCCTCGGTTGAGGAGCCCCCGCCAGCCAAATTTGAGCCCAAACGTGCTACCCCTATCGCAGAACCCGGCCATTTCGGATAGGGACCTCCAATAATGAAGCTCCGCTACTCATTCACCTCTCCAGAACTGCGACCATGTTTCGTGTACAAAGGACTTGGGATTCGAGGAACGTGGTAATGCCGACAGCTCCTGAGAAAAGGAACACTTTGTGTCCGGAGGTAGTCAACTTGGTTCTGGAGCTCCGTAGCAGAAATTGACCTTACCAGTGACGCATGCTACAAAACGTACGGTGTGGGCGCACCTATATTTCCCCAGGCTCCTCACTTCAAGAGCTCTATATCTGACCCAGAAACTGACTTTGATCAAATACGGAAGAGTAACCCATTGAACAATCCCATACCTTAGGTATATAACGATTTTAAATTTTAGGAATCCAACGACATTGGGCAGTTCCTCAGTTAAAGTTCGCCGCCGGCCAGAAACTGTTTGGCCTAAACGTGCTGTCCCTATCGTAGCTCGTGTCCAATCGTACCACTCAAGGGGCTGCACGTTCGAACCCAAAACGTTATGTCGGGGTCCAATCGTAGCACTGAAGGGGCTGCACGTTCGAGCCCAAAACGTTATGTCGGGGTCCAATCGTAGCACTGAAGGGGCTGCACGTTCGAGCCCAAAACGTTATGTCGGTGTTATCGGACAATCCACTAGACCATTAAGTGCACAAGCATAAGCAACACGTTCTCACTGACGGGGCTCCTCAGCTGAGGAACCAACAATACATTGACATTCGGCGTGAAGCTTAAATTGTTCTTCGCTAGATGCGTACCAGTAAACCACGGGATTATGTTTCGGGCATAGTTTGCATTAATTTTCAACGTCACTTGCTGGGTGAGGAATACATCTCCTCAATTGAGAACCCACATGACCGCTAAATGCGGCCCCTATCGCACACGCGTCTCGCTTGCTCTTTCTCTGGCAGCAAGAAAGCTTCAATGTCGTTCAAGCTACCCCATGCAACTGCAACAGCTCTCTCCGACCAACCTGTCACTATCCAGACCGCTAGACCGCCGACGGTCGAAATCCATGGCCACGGCTCCGTCACTCAACAATGTTTTGGCATTTAGGTATTCCAATTATAGCACGTGTTCGTGTCAGAAACTACCCCTCACCTGCTCCTCCTACGGCAGGAAGAACGCTTCAATGCCGTTCGAGCTATCGCCAGCAACCACATCGGCTATCTCCGACCAACCTCCGTCGCTATTCTAACTGCTCGACCACGGACGGTCGAAACCCTTAGCTCTTAGCAACAACCCCGTCAGTCGACAACTAATTGGCATAAACGTGCTACGCGTTTCTATCGTAGCACACGTCCGTGTCCTACATTCCCCTCACCTGTTCCTCTTCCGGCAGCAAGAACGCTCCAATGCCGTTCCGGCTATTCCCAGCAACCGCATCCGCGATCTCTGACAATCCTTCATCAGTATCCCAACTGCTCGACCGCCGACCGGCAAAACCCTCATCAACACTCCCACCCCCACCGGCCCTCCGGCGATCCCTCGCCCCAATTGACCCGGGTTCTCCATCCTTTGGCGATACCATCGTCCAGTTCGAGCTAATCACTGATTCAGCGGGCGATTGCTTGACATTGTTTAGCCCGAGCGAGGTAGAATTGTGCACAGGACTGTGAACGTTTCTGGTGGCGGCGTCGCCTTCTGTAGGAGCTACCGATTGGGATCGGGTGTCGTCGAAGTCGGGGCGCGAGTGTCCGACGTAAGCTATTTTTGCGGCAACTTCGGCCTTGGTCACGAGCACCCCCATGTGTTCCACGCACAGGTTGCGAAAGGATGTCTGTTTTGATGGACGCACGGAACACCGAACGGACAATAACGTGGAGGGATGGCAATGAGACTGTGCTGTACTTCGGAATTGGAACGTGCCCCCAAACCTGTATTGGTCCAACACTCGTCGTGGTAATTGGTCACGAACACTCCACTTTATTCTACGCACGAGTCGGATAGCGCTGTCTGTTGGTGGGATGGATGAGCAAAACGCCGAAACAAGTTCAGTGTGAAGTATTGCGCTGTTATATGCGTCCGGTGGGGAATGAGAACGCTGTTGCAGGGTTAGATGGTTTCCGTAGCTGGAACGGGCACCAAGCAAGATTCTTCGCTCGCTGTGGTACTTGGTGACGAGCACGCCCATGTGGTTCGCGCATAGATTGCACAGAGATATCTGTTTGTTTGTGGACGCACGGAACACCGACAGAAGTTCAGTGGAGAAGAAACACGAGCGTTAGCTGTTGTCCGGAATTAAAAGGTGTACCAAGAAAGAGATTATGTCAGCTCTTGTTGCGGTACTTATTAACGAACACATTCATGTGCTCGACACACAGTTTGCATATCGCGATATGGTTTGTAATGGACGCACAGAACACGACACTAATTTCAATGGAAACTTTAACGAGCGTTTGCTGTTTTCCGTGAGTGCAATCTACACCATGTAAGCACCCAACTCAGCGCTTGCTGTGGTAGTTGGTCATGAGCACCCCCATGTGTTCCACTCATGCGTCCCACAGAGATAGTTACCTGGTGATGTGATGGGCCCATGGATAACCGCAAGATGTTCGATGGGGATGAAACGTCTATTGCGGTGTGACACGTACTACGACGGGGGTAGCACGATTTAGCCAATCCATTGCCGACTGACGGAGCTCCTCAACTGACTAGCTAACCAATATCATTTCGAATATCGTTCGCGCTTTACAAACGTGTTTGTTGAATGCCTATCTCATGGCATTGCTTATCGAGTGCACTCTTAGTGTTTCTCAAAACCAAATTTTAGTTGCGGCAGGGAACTCCCCCAGTGAAGAGCCTGGGCCAATTCTGGTGTAACCGTACCGTTGCGATGACCCCCCGTTGACTACGCACCGGAAATAGGGGTACAGCTTCGGATATGTATATTTTTCGGATACCCCTACCCTGCCCATTGTATTAATTCTTGACATTGGCCGTAGACACCCACCCGTTCCCGTACGTACGATCGCGTTTCTGGCATTTCTCCAGGCTTCATTGAAGGCGAACCAGCTAGAAGGGGAAATCAATAATTAATTGGATTTGTTTTAGCGTAAACTGTGTTCCATATTCGAGAGAGACGACTCATTAAAGGTAATAGATGCGGTGCAATTCCCGCTCCATCCTGTCCATTCCATAAACATCGTTTACATAAATTATTGATCAGTTTCGAGGGAAACGATACGATAAAGACAACGGATCCGCTGCTATTCCTGCCCCATTCTGAAAATGCTTGTAAATCGCCCAAGCCACCCAACCGTTTCGGTACGTACCATTGCGTTTCTCGCATTTCTCCGGTCTTCATTAAGCGCGAGCCAGTTTCTCCTTACGGCGTCCGAGACCGAGCCGGCTAGCCCAATGCAGAAGTATTCCAACCTCGTCTGTGCCAACTCGATCGGAGACGTGATATAAATAGGTAAACGCTTCCGCTTGTGTCGAGACCCTCCGGTCGGACTGCATCTCGGAAAAAGATAGTAAATTATCGGGGAAAGGGAATTCCGGGTCAAGCAACGAGATTCGACAATGTAACTTTGGGCCGTTTGCTCGTTCACTTGTGGTAGTATTGTTGTGGGTTGTTTATTTGTATCGACCGTTTACTTTCGAGCCTCTGGACCAGCCGTGGTCGCAGGTGTCGTCCCTTATCCCACCCTCGGATCGTGCCTTCATAATTATCGCGCAGAGGGCTCAGCATTCCCACTGCTCGTCGATGTTCATCGAATTTATGTATAGATCGTTGACGAACAAACCATTTAGCACCTGCTGCAAGAAAATGGCCGGCATAGCTACGTCCCCAATACACACACTATTGCCCCCGGGTTCCAAATTTGTACAGCCGACACGAATTAATGGACAACGTAGAATTAACTGGAGGAAGAATTACAAACTCCCCATATACTACGCGGATATGCCAGTTGAGCTGATCATGGCGAAGCAGTTTCAGAGAGCGGACATTTGGTAGGGCGATACCGCATGCGCTACGAGGTGATCTAGGGCCGGACGTCTGCTACGATAGGGGTAGCCCGTTTTGTCTAAAATAGATGAGAAGCGCGGGGCTCCTTAAGTGAGGCACTACCCGATATCGTTGAAAACGGCCGATTTCCTTAATTGAGACTGGCCGTTCCGATGAGAATGAACAATGTTTTTTTCGTTTAGTAAGACATATATTTTCATGAGAGTCAACTGTTGCAATTGAAAATACAGTTATTGTCAACAGCTATAGACCGCACGAATAAAATCGAAATATAGATGGCAGTCTCGATAAACAGATGATACACAAAATCGGCATTTTTTCGAGAGGTTCTTCCGCCGGAAATATACAAAATGTGTTGTATCACCTGTTTCTCGACACTGCCAATACTGATTTCGATTTCCGTTTGTGCGATCGATAGCTGTTGTCAATATCTACATTTTCTGGTATAACATTCGATTATCAGGAACACAACAGTTAAATCTTTTTTGAAACGAAAAAAAGTAAAACTAACATCGAGTTTCATTCTCATCGGAAAGGCAATTCTCAAAAAGGAAAATCGGCTGCTAGCAGCATATTTACGGTATCCTTCGCTGTACGCTTAGGCAATGGGGCTGTTTGTTAGATTGCACTCCCATTGTATCTCAACGTCAGAATTGGGTGAAGCATTGAGTTTCTTACGCGAGGAACCTCCTCGTGTTTAAGTACACCACTTCTCTAGTACGCGTCGCCGGGCATTATATTACCTTGCCAATGCGATGATTCCAGACAAGAGGACCTGGTGGCTAAGAATCCCACTGATGGTGTACGCCCGTCCTGAGGTCATCAGAACCGATTGCCGCCTGTATTCCTCCGATAAGCGTCGATCCATGCCATCGGCCTGCCGTAAATAAACATGATTATCACGATAACTGTTAATTAGGCGTGATGATGATGACAACTGTTAGAGTTGTGCTACGGTGACGACAACTGTTCAACGTGACGGTGATGATAACTGTTAAACGTGACGGTGACGACAATTGCTAAACGCGACGGTGACGACAACTGTTAAACGTAATCGTGACGACAACTAGTAAACGTGACGGTGATGACAACTGTTAAAGGTGACCGCGACTCCAACTGTTAAACGTGACGGTGACGAAACGTGTTAGAGTCGTGCTACGGCGACGACAACTGTCCAACGTGACGGTGATGACAACTGCTAAACGCGACGGTGACCTCAACTGTTAAACGTGACGGTGGCGACAACTAGTAAACGTGACGGTGATGAAAACTGTTAAAGGCGACCGTGACTCCAACTGTTAAACGTGACGGTGACGAAACCTGTTAGAGTCGTGCTACGGCGACGACAACTGTTAGACGTGACGGTGATGGCAACTGTTAAACGTGACGGTGATTATAACTGTTAAATAAACGTGACGGTGACAACAACTGTTAAACGTGACGGTGACGAGAACTAGTAAACATGACGGTGGCGACAACTGTTAAAGGTGACGGCAACGACAACTGTTAGGGTCGTTCTACGGTCACGACAACTGTTAAAGTCGTGCTGCGGTAGACATTTCTATTGTGAGCGCAAATGCTAACCTCTAACAGGGCTCCATACTTGAGGAAGGATACTCAAAAAATGATTTAGAAGCTCTGTCAGAGGTTAAGGTCTGGTTGGATCCAATGTCTATTTTTCGACGCTGTTCGCTGGTACCCAGCCCGCAGGAGTGTGTACCGGGCTTAGCATACAAGTTTTCTCTAAGCCGGTGTGTGGGTGAGGTATCACGCTCCTCAACTGAGAAACCCCAGAAACATTTCTTTTATATTTATTTATTTCTTTATATATATATTTTGCTCATCCCATTTATTATCTTCGCACTTTCTCTTTCTCCTTCTCCCTCCCTAGTCGTACCTCAGATCCGGGGTCACATATCATGATTTTCTCCCCCCTCCCCACGACGGTACGCGCCTTGATTTTTTATCGCGAGAAGAACTCAGCACTTTCTTCCCTCGTCGACTCGCGTCGAATTGTGCTTACCCACGCTATGAAGCGCTCTCGGCAGTTGGTGTCTCAGAAAAAGAAATCTCCATACCGAGATTCGAACCCGTGACTCCAACCTTAGTAGTCTTCGAGGTTAACTACTTGACCACCGGGGCGGCCGTCTCAGAAACATTAGGTACTACAGTACCTCTACCGCAGCATGCGTGGTTGCAGCGGGCTACAATACGGTTAGTACGTTTTGAACTTGTCGGTTTCTGGTTAACGGGGCTCCAGAATCGAATAACTGCCAAATACCGTCGTTGTATTTGCATCTTTATTTTAGTATTTTTATATCTAGGCCATGGGATTGCTCATCGGGTCGACCATACACGTGTTATCAGAGACACCGTTTCTTTGAGATTGACAGCTCCTCAAGTGGAGAGTCTGAGAACATTCAGCTGCATCCGCTAGCGTACCATGCATCCGTTGGCGTTTCTCCGATTTTCGCGGCTCAAAATTGCCGAAAAAAGGTCGCGGACGCCCCATCTACTGTCGTCCATTGCTGGAATTTTTTAACGCCTTACAGAGAACTCTCTACAACGCCTTCGTCGTCGATATGGCACAGGGCACGCAACTGGTTCAACAGGAGAAGTACGTGAACGTCGCCCGAACGTCGTATGTTGCTACCAAACAGCTGCTTGCCACGGCAGCAAACGAAATTCTTGAGGCTATCCGTTATAGGTCACTGCAACAATAACCCCTTTAGGGTTTTAGTAAGGGAAAGTCATCGAAACCCGAATGGCGAATATCGCATACACCGCGCAAAGCAACCCGAGAGGCCGGGATAGTGGGCGTATCCGACTTGCAACGCAACAAGCTGCACGGCACACGGGCGGCCGGGATAGGGGGTGCGTCTGACCTGCAATTCAAGGAGCAGTAGTACCACGCGCGTGCAATATCATGAAAATTTACTGCAGCATCCTCTTCTTTGCCGCTTGTAAAGAGCGGACTCATCGCTGTTTTTAGGATGCTGCACATGGGTCCCAGAAGAGGTACCATTAACATCCCATGAACACGAGGCAGTGCTCTCACCGTGGGGATCGCCCCGGGCCGCTTGATGACGCCGCTTCCACCCCCCATTCGTGCATTAGCGCCTCCTTTACCAGGCTCGAAAGCGTCTTCGTCGGCTCCCGCCACCAAACGATCTAACACCCTCACAGCCAACGCTTGTTGCACCTTTCTCTGTAGCCGGAACCAAGCATTGTTGTGCGGAACAGGGAAACGCCAAACAGTCACGATGAATTTCAATAACCCGCTGTTCGAAGATCAATATATTTGTCAATACCCCATTCCCCTTTCCCACTTACGACACCCCCGAGATTTCACAAACCACATCCCGAAAAGGAACCTTGTACCTAGTATGATATACTATAGGATAGTGAGGCGGTGAAAAAAAACTAATTTCAGCTTTCGAGGGAGAAAATACATCCCAGGGTGGAACAGGCCTCTTATTTGGCCAGCCCCGACTTCCAGGCCACACGGGGTGCAGGCGAGGGTTCCGGCTGACGAGGACTAAACGATGGAATACCCCTCGAACAAAGCAAACCACTCTTATAAAACCAACAAAAATACCACATACGTTGGGTTTCGACCTATTTTCGGACGCATATACGCCAACGCCGACTGACAGGAAAACAAGATATTGTGACAGTTGCCCTCGACGTTGGAAAATATTCAATATCTTGGAACTAGTGTGAATCCATTAAATCTCACCAACCCCCCACATTGAAGTACTACAATATATACCTGTATGAGGTAGTGTGGGGAGGGAGATTTAACGTATTCATACTAACTGAAGACATCAGTTTATTCGCACCTTCGAGGGAGACTATATGCGAGAAACAGCAATGATCAGCACCAGAAACACATAGTTCGAGCTTCAAGGTATTGCCCACCCTTCCTGCATCGTGTTGTTGACAGAATCTAACTCCGTTTGGTCCCTACGTACGGCATGCCATCGATATATACTCGTGTTTTGTAAAGAGGCGATTATTAATTAATCCATACATATTCAAGATAAAACTAAATATCCACGCTAGACGGAGGCGATATCGGTCAAGTTGCGACGACGAACACCAGGAAACCGGTGTTACGAACACCAAGGTAAACAGATCACTCGCGTTGACGCTGAAGAACTGCAAATAACTACTGCATTCGGCGGTATATAAACCGCCCCCGTGACAACATTTGGGTCTGTAAAACAGCTATCACCCGGTGCGGTATACTCCAGAGGGTATGACATAAAACATCCAGGGTGATATATACCGTCCTATTTGGTGTCTGGGGGGAGATCCCTGCCAGGTCGGAAATGGTCCCAACAACCATTGCTCCATAAAGAAAACGCGAGGACGCCTGCTACGACAGGGGTGGCATTTTTCGGCGAAATTCGTGTCTGACTGACGGGACTCCCAAACTGAACAAATACCCAATACCGCTTCAATGCCATGTTTTGTTTTACGATACTATTACGTTTCATTTCTTGGACATGGGATGGTTCATCTTGTTGCAATTTCATATTGTTTCTCGAGGTCGGTATAGAGCTCCTCGAGCAAGGACCCTTAGAAAATATATGGTGAAGGGGACAGACGCGCGCCACGGTAGACGTAGCACTTTTCGGCGAAACTATTGTTTATATGGCGGGGCTCCTTAACCCGAAATCGCCGCAATGCCGTTCTTATTTTGCGATATGAATGTGTTGTACACCTAGGCCATTGGATCGTTCATCGGGCTGCACATTCAAGGTTCATCAAACTCAAATTTTTAGGTGGGGTATAGAGCTCCTCAAGTGTGGAGTCTCAGAGAACCTCCACCGTAGCATGTGTCGACGGTAGAGGGGTCACGGTTGGGGCGTCGTTTATCAGGAGCGCAGAGCCACTCGCAAGGGTGGCTACCGCTTTTGTGTCGTCCGGTTTCGCGATATCCATGCAACTGTCTGATACGGTGCACCAACAATATATATATATACATATACAATGAAGGCAAGCGATACGTCAGCTGTGAGTTCTCGCGGTATTAATGCAGGGGTTGGAGTGGATTAAACTCGACAGCGAAAATTGGCGTACCCCCCGTACCTTAGCGTTAGTCACATGGGCACCCCTACCGCAGCGCGCGTGTGGATGTCCCTCACCTGAACCATCTTGCGGGACCACTCCACCCGCTCCGCTTCGTATTTGTCCTGCCCCGGCTCCATCGCTGAATCCATGCTGTCTGTCCCGGCGGGCTGGCCGTCTTAGAGAACGTTTAGTTGAACCGGGAGTGCATCGCGTGAGAGATGGCGTTGGTGAGCGTTAGTTGAGTGCTCCCATGAATACAAAAATAAATTGCGCATTCCAATACACTCTCTATCGGAGATGAGATTGCTCATCGGGTTTCACGCCCGTCTATTCTCAAAGGCAGGGTTTGGGTTAGGCGTAGATCTAATCAAATGAGGGGCCTCGGCATAATTCGTTGCACCCCGTAGGGTGCCTCCTACACAGCACTCGCAACTGATTTCTCGCGTATTCTCAGTCTTGGTTTGTAGAGTGTAGGTGCTGAAAACTGTATTCCCACAAGGTTGACCAATTCTACTATAGGGTCAGCGTACGATTTTACTGGGGGTCCTGTATAGAGGAGCTCCGTACCTGACCCGAGCACTGATGTTGAGGACAACTTGACATTCACTCCGGATGCGTGCTACTCGTACAATACGGTATTAATAGCACGGTTTGGCAAAAACATTATCTGAATGACGGGGCTCCTTAACCCAAAGTCGTCGGAATTCCATTCTTGTTTTTTGCGACATTATTCCATGTATTCATAGGCCATGGGATGGTTCATCGGTTTCAGCTCGCAGTTTTCTCACAGTTGGTTTGTAGGTGAGGTACAAATCTCGTCATATGAAGAGCCCAGTAAAACAAACGGTGACCCCTGCGTGTGTCTCCGAGGCACAATCCAATGAATGTCCTATGAATATCACAAATGGTGTAGCATACAACCAATGGTATTCCTTCGAATTCGGGCAACTCCTCAGTAATGGATCCCCGTCGGTCAGGAATTATTCGCACATAACGTACCGCCCATATCGTAGCGAGTGTCGGTTCATCGAAATAAATGCAATTAACGCCACTACTATCACCTTCAGAAGGTACGATACTCGAATCCAACTGGTCAACCGACGACGATGAGGTGTCACTGCCTGTGATATCTATCGTTAAATGCCCCTCACCATCCCCAACCCCACATTTCCCATCACTTGTATGCATCCTCATCCGTCGGCGAAATTTAGTTGCACCCTCTACCCTCGCATGCATTGTATGGTCGATTGAAAACAGTTCAAATTATGGCAGGCGTATGCTACGGTTGAGGTGAACTTTACTTTTCTGAGGGTCCTCACTTAAGGAGCTCTACACCCCACCAGCAAACAAAAAAAATTGAAAATAAAACATATCGCTTAAACCCGGTGAACAATTGCAACGCCTTTGCTGTAGTTGTTGTAAAGCGTAAATGGGCTTCGAACGATGTCTGGAAATGTCTCGGTCGAGGAGCCCTGTCAGTCAGAAATGGCTTGGTCAAAGCGTGCTAGCCCCATCGTAGCACGTGTCGGCCCTTCTCTCACCTTCGGAAGGGACGAAACTGGAATACGTATTGTTATCCGATGACGAAGTGTCGCTGTCCGTGGTTTCCAAAGTGAAACTGCCCCCACCACCCCCATCCTCATGTTTTCCGTCACTGTTTTCATCATCGTCCATCGCGGATTCTCCTGGGCACTTTTGTTCGGGTTCTAAAACCGTCGCGCTCATGGCATTCCACAGGTGTCGCATAACCTCCACGCGTTGGCTTTTGTTGGTGCACAGGAAATTACCAAAAACGAGGAGGAGGCGGGGAAGGGGGGGAGAGTGGGGTAGCGGCGTCAAAATCAGAAATCGACGAACCAACAACGGAGTAGTTCTTCACGGCGATAAATGTCAAGGTTTAGTTTGTGCTTTGGTGCGTGGTACGGATATGACAATGGTTGATGACATTAGGGAGTTCCTATGGTAGATTGGCTCTATTGTTGTGGGATATTCATAGCGGAAATGTCCCCAGGTCGGCGGCTTTTCCCGCGGAGGCTTTTCCCCGGTGACGTGACTTTCACATTTACGCTTTGCTCTCTCTTCCGCTTGCTCTACTTGTCTTCTATGGTCGGGTGATAGCTACGTGGATGCGCGAGGAGCGCGGTTACTATGTTGGTATTTTTACTATTCTCTGTCTGCAACCGACCTCACTCCCCAGCTACTGTCCGCCAGCGGGAAAGCCTACTGATACTCGTTGACCACCAGGAAACACGATTGATCGCAATTATCGCCTAGTACGTTGGGCCTGATTGGAGCTTAGGCGCTGTGAGGACACTCCCGGGTGCGGAAGAGAGCTGAGGGCCCTTATTTGAATCATGCCTGAGGGCAAGTTCGATGTGGCCTGGAGGGTGTTGGTGGAAGTGACAGACAGTGCTGAGTGGTTCTACCAGGCGAGGAGGATGGAGCTACGATTACTGACCGCAAAGTGGAGTAAACTCGAAGATACCATCCAGCTTGGCCGATACCATGAAGTAGCGGTGGAATTTGAGGCGATCTGCCAAATCGAAAATCGACTCGAGCACACTCGATCCGCCATTCTAGAGTACTCTACTATTCTACACGATCTGCGAGGACTCTCACTCCAGGTGGAAATGCGGAAGGAACTGCAGCCTGTTGCCAAAAGCAAGAGAAGGGTGCAAGTATGGCCAAGTGTGAGCCTAAGCTTGTAGCCCCACTTGGTACTGAGGGAGAGAGCTCTGCACCGCAGCAGCAGCAGCGAAAGCAGCAGCCTCAGCAGATGGCAGAAAAAGACAATGCATTTTTGCCTGATGATGGGATACTGGAAGAGGAAGAATGAAAAGAGGTGGATGATGAGATGGGTTTGGGAACTACTGGTATGGTGGTTGTGGAAGGGGAGATAACGGAGATAGATAACGAGCAGGTGGAATATGGGGTTTTGGACCAGCAGAAGGCGGACACGCCGTGCCACTCTGAACGGCTGGGACTCTAGCCCTCGGCCGTCAGGATGGCGATGAATAGCGTGGTCGAGCGCAAAGCGAGGTGTCCCAGCAACAGCAGCAACAACAGCGGTGGTTGTTGGCATTCGAGGATAGCGAGAGCACGAGGAGGCCTTGGGATGCCAAGCGGTTTCGTGGTGGTTTGGTTGGAAAGCTGAACTACGAGTCGTATTCATCGTGCTGCGTGGGAGCGAGTGATGGTCAGCCCAACGAAGTGTGGGAAAGAGCCGGCACCAGGACGAGCTGGGCAAGAAACCAGGATCTACAGCAGGAGTCACAACAAGACTGGGGTGCGTGGACGGACAAGGGCGCTGGGCAACGTCGTCCCGGTGTTCTTCAGCTATCACGTTTTGGGCCAGATTGAAAATCTGAGGTCTTAATATGGTCTACCTTTCCGGTGTTGGGGTGCCTGGTGCGTATCTGGTATGATTTTTGTTTTTTGCTCTCTTGTATATCTGGTTGATCGTACAGCCAGTAAGTATGTCGTAGGAAGCCTGTGACTGCTATTTGTCTCCTTACTAGAGACAAGTTATAGTTGGAATGGCCCCTTCGCCCCTAGGGGGCATACAGCGTTTGGTATAAAAACATTCCAGGTTGTAACCTCACCTAACGCTGGTTTGTGATTGCTTGCGATAATAATTTTGCTTTGCTTGTTTTTTGTGTTGTACTCGAGTAGACTGAGCGCAGGAATGAGATTCTCATGAGATGCTGGGTAGGGTATATGAAGGTTAGGTCACACTGCTTAGGTAACGCTGATGATGATGCCGTAAGTTGGAGTTGGTACAATATTGTTAGCATGCAGCAACTAAACAAGCGCTATACTAGATTGGATGCATACACAACTGATGACTGCTCAGCTAGCACTGACTTGCGATTGTTCTATTTTCTGTGCATACACAGCAGTCTTGGTCCTTTGGTTCATTTTCCATCAACCATTTGACCCCCGACCGAAACGTTCAGCGAGATTTTGTATCTACTGTAAACTGTTTTACGCGTTTGATGTGATATCACAATATGTTCTTACAGGTCATAGGTAGATGGTTAGGATGAACGTTCGGGTATGGTCGTGCCTCGCTCAGCAGTAGATTGACGGTCTCATGTCCTATACAGTACCGTGTACTTCCGGGATATCAGCTTAATAATCTCGTGGGGACCGCCATATAATGCGGTCATTAGACTTAGAAACTACTCGTGAAACAAGGCATGAATATAAATATTATAGCAGCAGATTGATGGTCTTTGGTCCTATGCAGTACTGTATACTTCCGGGATACCTGCTTAACAATCTCGCGGGGATCCCACTATAGTGCAGCCATTGGACTAAAAAACTACCGGTGAAACAAGGCATGGATCTAATGATATAGCAGTAGATTGACGGTCTTTTGTCCTATACAATACTGTGTACTTCCGGGATACCTGCTTGATAATCTCGCCGGGACCTCACTATAGTGCGGTCATAAGATTAAGAAACTACCCGTGAAACAAGGCATGAATCGAACTTTATACGGTGATTCTGGGTGGAGATGTGTGTATGTGTTCTTCACATTAAGCTGATATTTCCACCCTGATGTTGGGTTTTCTGTGGAAACTTATATGGCTGATAAGGAACGCAGCAAAAGCCGCGTTTGTTTTATGCATAAACGTAATTACACGTAACCAATTGCGGGCGGCCGTAATTATTTGTCTACGTATAAACTACCTGCAGCTTGTAGCTGTTACCTAGCAAGCAATTATGTATTTCACTATGCATGTGGCAGCTGTGCTTTGCACAGCAAAATTGCCAAATGCTGTATAACGTCACAGGATAGTCACCTCCCCCCCATTAATACTCCCCCCCCACACTCTCTATGAGAGTGCGCACGTTACTAATGCATACAAAAGTCATTGAGAAAGGGGGGAAAAATCGATAAAAGGTTTCCTTATAATCCAGAGGTACTTAAACGATTATGTACCAACTACACGAGTAATATTGAATGCAGAATAAATAGCCAACACCCCTGCATTTGTTACGCAAGTTTGCCAGATATCGTATTATATATTAGTGAAATTAAGTTACCAAACTATTCAGAGGATCGTTACTTCTTTATCACGGCATATTATCAAGTAGCAGCATGGATAAAAACTTCTGAAGCACTAAGGTACCAGGCGTCGCTCTTCCGGGAAGGGATATGCAGAGTAACTTGGTCCTCGACTTCACAAACTCGTGACGTGTAGCGAGGGGCGTGCGCTCTGTTTAATTGGTACTCTGAAACAGAACCTCGGTTTGGATTTTTGTCATGGTGACGTTAAGTAGGCGCCGAGTCAACTCTGGAATATGATAGCCTCATGGAGAGGATTTGCGGTGAGTAGGGGTAGTAAGAGGTATGAATGACGCTTTTACGGTAAGTGGGAACAGTAGGTGGGTATGATGAATGATCAATCCTTCGGAAGCCTTAACAGCCTTGTGTCAACCAATGATCTTTGCGAGCTGAGGTGGCACACTGGTGTTTCTAGGAGTTTGTATGCTGGTACTTTAACGGGAGAATTTTCATCTTGGTTTCGGTGCACATCTCCGCTGACGACGGCGAGAGATTCCACCACGGTGAGGAAGTGCTGAGTATATCCGCGACGAGATCGACGCGCGATTTCACAAATGTAGTTTACGAAATGCTATACTACGTTTTCCGCTGGGGACGGCGTGAATTTCCACAAATGTGACTCATTAAATGCTACTTTATCCGTAGAGAACGACGGGCAAGCTCCAAGACTAGGTCTGCAGGTCACCAATACTTGTTCAGCCTGTCTTTACGACTATTAATACCCAAAGAATAAATCCCAGGAGCTGACCGTTGAAAACAAGACCAGGTCTTCTGGACAAGGGGGGGGTTGGAGAAACAGTAAGAATGCATGTCCGTAGTTGAAGAAGCGCATGTTTATGTTCTAATTATAGTCTTGTAAATCCAACGCGTTTTAAGAGCCTGGTATAGACAAGACAAGAACGGGACTGATTGGACAGGAATCATGCATTTGATGGAATGCTACATAACATTTTCATCTTTGTTAGTTGTACGATACTCTGTCAGTGTAAATCTGCGATACGCGTGATTTTACAAGTGTGATTTACGAGTTGATTTTTCGGCTGACTATGGCGAGAAATATTTCCATGCTGGGGGTGGCATGCTTTCTCGAAGTTTCACAATTGTGGCTGATAGACTCAGAACGTGAGACGAGGGGCTTGCGGATGACTCGGGAGGCCTAAAACCACGGTTAGGATTGGGGATACTTAGGAGGAGTAGGATGTGAGTGAATTCGAATTTCGTGTACCATGGACTGGAAACAGATCTTTTGGTCGGAATTAATAATGGTGAAAGTGAGATTCTTCTGCATTTCAGTATTGAAAATTTACAGATGTAAATTTGGGGAGGCAGATGACTGATTTCAGACTTTTGAAAATGGTATTTTTGTGCATTTCACTGTCTAGTTTGACGTTATTATGTTTTGCATTTGAGCATTTGCAATTTGCGATGGGTGTTTGGTGTGTACCCAGCCGAGAGGCAGTTGTCAGATTATGTAGTGAATTTTGGGACTGCCGTGAAAGTACACTCGTTTCAAACCTATCTCACCAGCTGCTGTCCGTTTGAGTGCTGAGGCCCAACGCCTCTAGTTACGGCAGCTGAGTGCTGATTACGGCTTTGATGTTGGAGGTTCGGATTTTGGATTTCGGATGTTGGTTCTGGGACTTTGGATTTTGGAGTTTGAAGCTTGAATCTTAGGTTTTAGAAAGTGATTCTGGATGCTGTCCCTGGATTGTGATTCTTGGTTATTGAAGTGACTTTCAGGGACTGTGGTACTGCAATCTTTCTTTCTGTCATAACAGTGCAGGGAGGATATTGATTGACTGTAATTTTCATTGACTAATTTTACCTTCAAGAAATGATAGTGTGGTGACATGCCGTACCAATCACAAAGCAGGGAAGCTGTCGATTGTGCTTTGGAGCGTAGCACGGATATGACAATGGTTAATGGTATTAGGGAGTTCCTTTGGTAGATTAGTTCTATTGTTGTGGGATATTCATAGCGGAATACCCCCAGGTGGGCGACTTTTCCCGCGGGTGTTTTTCCCCGGTAACGTTCACTTAACTTTCACCTTTACGCTTTACTATCTCTTCTGCTTGCTCTACTTGTCTTTCATATTTGGATGATGGCTACGTGGACGCTCGAGGAGCGCGGTTAATATGCTGATATTTCTACTCTTCTCTGTCGGCAACCGACCCCACTCCCCAGCTTCTGTCCGCCAGCGGGAAAGTGTATTGATACTCCTTGACCATCAGGAAACACAAGGCTTGTCGAAAACCTGTCTATATGTGTGTCGTGAACCACGGAGGGTTGCGGCGTTTTCTGCACCGCGGTTTTATTTTCGAGGAATATTTGCACTCCCGCTTGGTTCTAGTATCATAAAGTGAAGACATTTACGCCGAGCCCGCGGCGAAACAAGCGAAACCTTGTACATGGGGGTTATCGTAATTGGTGCTCTAGGGGCACGCTGCGGTAAGGGTACACCTGACGCTTCAGAGGTTCTTGACGCGAGAAGCACACTATACCTCTGCCGAAGACTGACCCTAAGAAAAAGTGTACGGCCATCCCGATGAACAGACCCACGGCCTACGAGTAGGATGTAACGAAATCCAATGGTCAACACCATTCAGAATCCAGCGACTTCGGGTAATTCCGAGAGCCCCATCAGTTGGACGCAATATGCCCAAAATGTGCTACTCGTATGGTATCACGCGTTTGTCCCAGGCCGTGAGACCCAGGGAGTGATATCAAATAGACGTGCGAAGCACCAGTCGCCCCCGGTGGTGAAAGCGGTTGCCTTTGAAGCGTATGAGTGCTTGTTTCGTGGGTACTAGAGGTGAACGTCCTGTGCCCGTGTAGACGCGGGTTACGATAGTGGTAGCATTTATATACGAGTTATTTTCTGGTCTATAGGGCTCCTGAAGCAACGAACTAACAAAAAGCGGTTGTGGTTTACAATGATGTGCGTTGTATACCTATGTGATTGGATTGTAAATTGCGTTTAATCTTCATTTGTTGTCAAAAAATTGTTTATGGGTGCGGTATAGAGCGCTTGAAGCGCCGAGTAACAGGAATATAAGATGCACCCCCATCGCACATGTGTCTTTAGCGCCCCAATTGCAGCGTACGGGCGCGTTTGGGTGGGCGCTTCAGATGAGAAGGCCTGTGGCTGTTTCGGTACTGCAGTAAGGGATGTGAGTACACACAATGCGACGTGAGTGGACGACCGATGCAGGTCCCGACCCCACGGCGCGAAGTATCTAAGGGCACTATCTACCGTTGCAAGTCTGTGGGAGGGAGGGGGAGGGGGCAGAGGTTTTATTTTTTTGATGCCCCGCGTGTGAGCTGCTACGAACGTACACCAAGAACTACATGAGGGCTAAAGCGACGAGAGAAATCACATTCAAACGACGACACATTCTACGGCAGGAGTGCACCTACTTCTTCTGGGGCTCCGCACTTGTACCACTCCATACCTCACCGAAACATTGACGCCGAGAAAATATGTACATTTTGCCCAATACTCAATCCTATGAACTAGCTACACATTGTTATAAATTAATATACAAAGAAAACATTACGATGGTGTTGGGTAGTTCCTCAGTTGACGAGTCCAGTCCATCGTAAATAGTTCAGACGAAAGTTGCTACGGCTATGGCGGCATGGGTCCGACGGTGCATCGCCTGTACGCCGTGACGGCAGTGTCGGGGAGAGACGAAGATTCATGCTACGATAGGGGTACCATCTGTGCTTTCTGCGGATCCTCGCTTAAAGAGACCTCCACCTCACTCAAACGCGGACTTTAAAAGAGATGAAACTTCAACCCGATGAACAATCCCGTCGCCTGACTGCACCAAAATCATTGGTGCAAAACACGAATGGGATTCCAACGAAATTGGTTTGCTCCAAAGTGGAGAAGCTCGGTCGGCCAGACCAAAGGGTGTACCAAACCGTGCTATCCCCATCGTAGCACACGTCCGAAAAGCATGTCTCCCGCGGTATCAGCCCGTCGAGGCTTACCTAAATGAATGGTGCATATGGATCCCAAGAATTGGTTACGAACATGGGGCTGGAACGACGAGTGAAACCCAACTCAAATAGCGGCGCATCACCTGTACGCCGTAACGGGAGTGTCGAGAAGAGCCGAAAAACACGTCTCCCGCGGTATGAGTCCGTCGAGGCTTAACTGAAGGAATGCCCCCAAGACGCCCGACGGAGCAAACAGCTTAAGCACGGACGAATGCAGGGCCAAAGCGCTGAGACCCGCGGCTACCTGCCCAAGTAGAATCAACGACAAGGCGGCGTATTTTAGTGGGGAACACGCATTCTACGATAGCGGTAGCACGCGCATTTGGTGAGGCTCCTCGCCTGCGGGTCTCCCCAGCTCACCCTAACACTGATTTTGAGAAAAGCTGAAAATGCAACCGGATGAATGGTCACATGCCCTAGAAATATACCTGGTGCATGGTAACGAACCATATTTGTACAACACAACTTAAACACAAGTCGTACTCCAAACATGTTGGGTAGTTCCTAACTTGAGGAGAAGGTACTACCCCTTATCGTGGTACGCGCCTGGTACCTCTGCCAAAGTTTTCTTGGCGTTCCCCTAACACGGGGATGCCGCTGCCTAAGACACCCCCAAGTGGTCCCCTAAGCCGGCGGCCCCTTAGCGTAGTACACTACCATGGTCAATGTGGAAACGGTCACCTCAGCCAAAATGTCGATTTGATGCGGCGCTTCCCCTTCCAGTACCTGCAACTCCTTCCGCTCCAACTCCTGATGTTGCACCCCCCGAGATACAAAACGTACAAGTGGCGCATAAAAAATATGTTTGTACTAAAATGCACGCAATGGCAGGTAGTGACATCGCGCATTTGAGAAAATCGGTTTGCAATGCTTTTGACGCACGGTACATGTTGGAGTTTAAACGCTAGACGAGGTATGAAGTCACTCCCCCATTTAATATCTGCACTTTCCTCTATTCCCACTCTTGATGCCGCGCAACCCCAAGGTAAAACACGTACAAGCGGTGCAGGGGAAGTGAACTAAAAGAACACGTAGTGACAGGCTGGCGCAATGCACGATAGGGGTCAACTCAATGTTTTTGAGGCTACTCACTTGACGCACTCTATACCTCATCGAAACCGTGACTTTGATCAACACTCAACGTTCAATACGACGAACAATCCAATGCCCTCCTACAGGTGTACTTCGTATGACGAGTCACTTGGTAAAGCTCAAACCGGTACGAAGCCCAACTGAAATCAGTAGTTCGTCAACCAAGGAGTTTCGCCGATTTTAAAGGTCTGGCAAAAATATACTGTCCCTATCGTAGCGCGCGATCGAGACTTACCGCCCGCGTCGTTCGTTTCGAAAACCCGCGATACTATGTTGTAACCGGCGGGAACGTCGTAGTCTATTCTTAGCACCAGGTCTGTGCATTAAACGGTGACCCCGTTTTTACTACCAGCTTTAGGTCGTTAGTGCAAACGGCGCCGTGCCTCACTTTACGCACGAGAGAACAAGAAATGATTCCATTACCAATGGACATCGCGAGCCCAAAAACGCACAAAAGCTTACGACGTGTGCAAAATGTAGAGATACTCGAGCCAGAGGCGGTGAACCGCTGAAATAACAGGCAATGAAAGTCCTCCCTCTACCGTAACCTTGGAATGTAGGGTGTTTACAACATGGATAATCATGCTATTGAAACTGACGAAAGCCACAACCCAAGGGCAACCCAACCCACAAACAAATTAAATTAGAAATTTGCAAAAAGGTAGGAAAACATAGTTCTAACCGATTTTTTCGTGGATTGGGTTGGCCTTGGGTTATGACGTTCGACGGTTTCAATACGGTTATGTGTTTTCCTACCTTTGTGTTGATTTCTAACCTAATTTGTTCGTGGGTTGGGTTGACCTTGGGGTTTGACGTTCGTGGATTTCAATGCTGTTGTTGCATGTTTTTCTACCCATCTCCTACCCAACCAAAGTTGGTATCCCGCAAACCCCCTCTTATTCCAAACTGTTGTGGCCTAAGAAAGGTTTAAAGGTTAGGGGATATATTCCTCGATAAACCTGAACTTTATCGTCTGAGTGATTCGTTTCGAAAGTTACAATCTTTGTTTAACGATGACGTTCTCCATTACTCTGAAACTTACAGCCGGCGTTGCTTGTTTTGAAGTGTCTATGGACTTGGCGATGCCGTAAACGAGTCCCTCTCCGTCCTCTATGTGCCTACGCACGCTGCGAGAGCTAGAGTCAACATGATTTCAAACGTGTCCCAGCCAAGACGGTATATGGTTTGGCAATTAGTTTCGGGGTTATTCTGAGGATGCGTGCAACGGTAGGAGCACACTTAATCTTTCTGAGGGTCCTCACTTGAGGAGTTCCATACCTCGTCCAACCCCTGGCTAGAAAAAAACCTGAAACGTAATCAGATCAATAGTCCCATGCCCTAGATATAAAACGAAACAAATTGAAAAGGGTAAATGACACCTGCTTCGGTATCGATGCATCAATTATTTTCTGAGGCTCCTCACTTGAGGAGCTTCATACCTTACCCAAAAACTGATTTTTGAGGTAAACGAAAGAGCAACACGATGAACAATCGCAAGGCGCTAGGTACAACACAAACCACATTTGCAACGACAGAATGGCATTCCGACGATTTTGGGTTATGGAGCCCCGTCATTCAGAACGTGTTTTGGCGAAAATGTGCTACCCCTATAGTAACATTCGTGAAACCCTAATCCTAGCGATACTGGGTAATTCCGTCAGTTAGAACTGCTTAGGGCAACCTTTGCTACAACTGACGACGCACCCGCGGAGACTCACGGGCGGCGTGATTCGTTTCGAAGCCTGCAATTTCTCGTTGTACCCGGCAGGCACCTCGTAGATACGCTACGAGAGTGAGAGCTACAAGGATTTGCAACCCTTTGTCGGTCAGCAATGTTTATGGTTTGGCGATGATTCTCCCACCAGATTGCCTCGTTTCGAAAGATGCAACTTGGGTTTGAAGGGACGTACCGCCGGCGTGATTCGTTTCGAGAACTCCAACTTCTCGTTGTACCCGGCGGGCACCTCGTAGTGAACAGTCACACCTCCATCCCTGTGCGTGACAGGATCTTTCACGGTAGGTCGCCACAAGTTGTTCTGGATAATGACGAAAGAATCGGGGCGTTGCAGGGGGTGGCACATTATTGATGGACGCAGCAAGCATCGGAGAGTTTTTCTCAACAATGAGGTAAACCTCGGTGTATTGTAGAGTGTGACACACGGGCGCAACATTGGAAAATTGTTCCGGGTAAGGGAGAAGGGGTTGTGGCGTTGCAGGGTGTAGCGTACGGGCGCAAACTCAGAAAATCGTTCTGGACGCTGGAGAAAGAGTTGTGCTGCTGTACATAGAGTGAGATACATGGGCGCAACATGAAGACGGGTGTTGCGGTATCGGTGAACCGTCGGGTTTCTGATGCCCCTCACTTGAGGAGCTCCAAACCTCACCCGAAAACTGGTTTGGAGAAAATTGGAAATACAACGCGATGGACAAACCCATGGCCTAGGTATACAAAACAATCATATAGTAAAACAAAAATGACATCCCGACGATTTGGGTGAAGGAGCCCCGTCATTCAGACACCAAAACGTCAAAACGTGCTGCCTTTACCGTTGCGCGCGTCTCAACCCATTGCTCTCGACAATGGCGAACGAAGTAATCGGGGCGGTGCAGAGTGTGACACATGAGCGCAACAGCAGAATATCGCCCAGGGGAATGGCGCAATGGTCGGGGCGTCGTTGAAGGTGGTATATAAGCACAACATCAACTAAGTGTTAGTTCGGCCCCATGGCCAGCTCTCACTGGCCCCGATACACAAAATGTCAGACGGGCCATTGCGTCCAGCAGATCCTAACTTAAAACAAGTAATCTCAAATACATTTGCGCATATTTTATGGGCCCTATAGGGTTCCGGTGCTAGTGGGCCCTATATTGTAGGATTCCGGTGGTAAGAGGGCCACCCCCTTAAGAACTACACCATGTCTTTGGGTATAAACTACTCGGAATGTATGTTGGGTGATTCCTACAGTAAACCTCCTTTCCACATCGTACAAAACCCAGATACCCTATTGAGTCGTTCTTGCACTACAAATATACGAGTATCAGCTTGCAAAGATGAATTTCGACAAACCCTCGACCTCACCCCTGACAGGTGGCAGGTGGCGGGAGGAGGGTCGCGAGCTATCACATTATTAGCGTCTGTCTGGAGATCCTTGCAGTCGTAAAACAGGTAACTACTTTGGAACTGCACCACCTTTTGGGGGCGAAATATCTTGGAATTGGTGTTGGATATGTTTCGCAGTAGTAGAAGGATGAACCCCTTTAGCGCTCCACCCAACGATGTCACGAGACACGTCAAGCAAGGGCGAACGAGCGCTGTCACGGGTGTAGCGCGGAGTTTTCGACACTAAACCCTGGTAGTTTGACGTCACTCAAGGCGAATATGTTGGCTGTCACGGGATAAAACTGCTGTCAAGGTGATACCTCTGGGATAAGTCTTCCAGTGGGAAGAAGCCTTCGAATGCGCGTCTTCGCTATGCCCGCTAACGGATGCTCACCTGCACCACGAAGTAGGTCTTGCGATAGTTGGGATTAATCCTGTACCTCGCTGGAATGCAGCTCTCCTGAGCGCGTTGGAATGAGGAGGATTTTGCTGCGACTCGTGGGGGATAGAGGAAGCGACAGAAATTGCATCAAACATACGCATTTCAGCCGGATTTCAGTTTCCCAAACGAATGTTGCTTTTCAGACGAACAGCACGTATGATACGTGCGATTTGTAGAGGTATAGAGGTAGTCCGCTGTTCAGGGGCTCCATCAGTCAGAACACGTTGGGCCTCGTAGTACCCCCCCTCCTGTGGCATGGCGCCTTTGTGGAGTAGAGTTATATTCGTTTGTCCCGGGGATACATTGCTACGTTAACTATGGGACTGCGGTAGACCCTCATCCTTGCTGGTGGCTTCGCTGGGAATAGAATCTCAGCTGGCGTATTTTATTACTGCGGAGAAATTTTGTCTGAGTCTTCTTTTGTTGCCGAAAGCGTGAGTTGTCGAATATCGATGCCAATCAACGGGCAGTCTGATTGCTGAACCCTCTACGCGATTAAGAGGAAGGTGAATACGGGGGGGGGGAAGCGACGAAACTATTGGCCTCGGCTAGTCCAGAAGATGAAAGGTAAAAGTGCGACATATAGACCCTACTGTAGTTCTGGCTAGGGTCGCGCGGTGGTGGATATTTGCTGCTGTCGTCTGCTCAACCCAACCCAACCCAACCCAACCCAACCCAACCCAACCCAACCCATCACAACCCAACCCAACCCAACCCGACCGGACTATGTTGATTTGCTGTCGTCGGGCGTTGGTGTGTGTGCGTCCCAAATTTGTTGGAGCTCAAACGCCAGTCCGATGTTCTGCTTTTGTTGGAGATGCCGGTCGTCGGGAGTGACACGGGACACGACAAATGGAGATTCGGGCACGTGGTGCTGGAAAGAAACCACTTCCGATTTTGGCCACGGCGTGAAGTTTTAACTCGATTCACTCGTAAACACATGCATATATGGAATCATGGTGCTGACCCTTGTTTACTCCTCACCAACGAAGGAATACAGGGCCTCGATGGCTGCGAGTGCCCCAGCGGGCTCCACTAGTTCTGCCGTTTGCGGTGCCTGAGTAGTAAGGAACGGCAGTGTTGATGCATAAAAAAGGCGATTCAGTGAGGCAACCCATACTCAACATTTTGAAAATGGAGGCAACCCATACTCAACATTTTGAAAATGGAAATTGCGTTGATCACGGTAATGATGGTGGTGGTGGTGGTGACGATGAAGCCATGATGTTGGTGATGACGATGAACATGAGAATGCTCAAGGTAGTGGTGGTGGTGGTGGTGACAACGGTGATTACAATGTAGATGGTGGTGATGATGATGAGGAGGATATGATGATGATGGTGATGATGGTGATAATGATGAGGATGGCGATGATGATGATGACGACGATGATGATTATGATGATGGTGATGATGATGACGATGATGATGATGACACTGATGATGGCAATGATGACGATGATGATGACGATGATGATGATAATGATGATGATGATGATGATGATGATGATGATAATGATGATGATGATGATGATGATGATGATGATGATGATGATGATGATGATGATGATGATAATGATGATGATGTGGTGGTGGTGATGATGATGATGATGATGATGGTGATGATGATGATGATGATGATGATGATGATGATGATGATGATGATGGTGATGATGGGTCTTCACATAAACCTTCTCCTACATTCAGTGACGACGGGATCCATCGAAAACGGAGGCGATGGTGTTGTCGGGAAGGGAGACATAATCACATTGGTGGTGGTGATCACGAACAACGGAAACACTTGTCTCAATGACATCCGTGTGAACGACGCTCGAAACTCTCCAATGGTGTGCAAGCCGGCCTACACAGGTGAGCCCCTCTGTTGAATTACAGAAGGTTCCGCTTTTCATATTCAGTAAGTTTGGCATGGCATGGCCAAATGTCCGTACGTGTACTGTACTTGCGATGCACGATGTATGCTTCGGTCTCGTAGTTTGTGGCCACAGAGCTTGCCTTTCTCTAGGGCGAAGAACAGACGCGGACCCTGGGTGTCCTGGCGGTCGATGGGTGAAAACAATAGTTTAGTACGACGACCATACACTTACACACATCACAGGAATGCCAACAGGTTTAGGCCGACGGTAGCGCTGGAAGGTACGGCATATTCTCGGTGCCGCCGTCGTCGTGTGGTTTGGCGTGTGAAGTTGTTGTTTCCATTGAATGTGGAAAATCATAAATTATTTCACACCCCCCACACACCCTATTACGGAGGACCATAGTAATGAGGACCCGCGATATACACAAAAACCTATATATTCCACTGTTTTTACTAATCATATTTGGTCCTGATTACTATGTTCTGTTCCCCCGTAATACTATAGTTTAGACAATAACCAATGGTCGAGGGGTGCTATGATAGGGCTTCGCGTGACGAGAATGTCAAGCGAAAACTGACGCCATTTCAGGGTCACCTGGCTTCTCCGTTTTGTGTCCTCTTTCTTCTTTGTCGTTGCTTTTTAGCGTTCTGCCCACACACCGTAGCGATGGGGTAGGTGCTTTGGTACATACTTCATCGATCAAGACGATGTCGTTAGGTCCAGTCCAACCAACTCACTGTATCCACACTATATCCAAGTAGTTTGCCCCCAAATACGTGGGTGCGATTGTTACGGGGTTGAATCTAGCCAAATCACAGCCCTTTACTAGAGTGTTTGGGAGATACCAACTTTGGTTGGGTAGGAGGTGGGTAGGAAACATTTGATAGTAGTATTGAAACCGTCGAACGGCACAACCCAAGGCCAACCCAACCCACGAAAAATCAGCGAAAATTTAGGTTAGAAATATGTTTTCCTACTATTTTATATTTTCCGACCAAATTTTTCGTGGGTTGGTTGGCCTTGGGGTATTATGACGTTCGTCGGTTTCAATACTCTCATACGATAAGTTTTCCAACCCAACATAATTTGGAAATGGCAAACGACCTACTGGGGTCCCTTTTCGTGTGCTCCAGCTCCGGCGTTTGATTAGAGGTTTCCTGTCCGCATAACGTGGCGATAAATCGTTCTGATACATACGCCATAGATCGATCCGGTGCCGTTAAGTCCAGTCCGGTCAATTCACTGCCCTACTGGAGTCCTGTTTGGTGTGCTCTGATTACTCCGTTGTTGCTCTCTTTGTTTTCTGACCGCACAACATGGCGATGAGGTGCTCTGGTACATGCATAATCGATCACTCCTGTCAAACGCTGGAAGAATTATGCCATCGCTTACAGGTTTCCTTTTCGTGTATTCTTATTTTTGTTGTTTTTAGTTTTCTGCCCGCGCAACGAGGCGACGAAGTGCTCTGGTACATATTCCGTCGATCAAGCCGATGTCGACGGGAGAGAGTGGAGAAATACGGTCGAGGTAACATCCCTGAGCTCGCGGGGTACACGCGACGTTGTTGGCAGGGGCGACTTCACCGAAGAACTGATTGGCACCGCCATCATGACTATCGGTGAGGACGGTAAGGGAGCCAAAATGATCCCATACTAATTACATGTCATGTGTCCCCAAGATTGTTCGTGCATTCTTAACACTGCGCTACGTAACGATTGATTGCGGGGGTCTATTGAGGGTTTACACTGCGCTACGTAGCGATTGAGTGGTTGCTGGGGTAAGCCAAAGAGTATCAGGTATGTCTCTGGGCTCGCTGCGTACACACGACGTTGTCGGCAGTATCATGGCTACCAGGTATCGGTGATGCGGCTTTATACTGCGCTAGATAGGGATTTATTTAATGCTGGGGTATTCAAAACAGTATTGTCCCTGAGCTCGCTGGGTACACACGGCGTTGTTAGTAGGGACGCATTCACTCAAAAATTGGTCGGCACCGCAATCATCATGACTATCGGCGAGGACGCATGCTATACGGTAAGGGTGCAAAAATGATCCCACACTAATTCCATGTCGTTTGTCCCCAAACCCGTTAGTGCAGTTCTTAACACAGCATTACGTGGCGTTTGATTGCTGGGGCCTATCGTTGAGGCAGCTTTACACTGCGCTACGTAGCGAAATACGGATTGCTGGGGTCACCACAACAGTACTATCCCTGAGCTCGCTGGGTACACACGACGTTGTTGGTAGGGACGAATTCACCCAAAACCTGGTCGGCACCGCCATCATGACTATCGGGGAGAAGGCTTAATCCCTTTCGAACTGCGCCGACTTATTGAGGGACAAACCGCTTGGAATCAGTGGGGGGTATATTTTGCAGTGTGGTAAATGGGCTAGCGCTACGTAGATATTTATTTCTGGGTAATCACAGCAGTTGTTTTTGGGACAAGTATATACGTTACTTTTCTTGGTCCGTGCAGGCTAGAATCGTCCACGCAGGATGCTATCTCAAGTCACCTCATCGCGCTTTGCCCAGCTCGTTCTCAGTTTGCTTCAAGTGTTTTGGGTAGTGGAGTTTGCCGAGGCTTTAAACGAACCCACTCGGGGGCTGTGTTCGTGGACGGAAGTGTAAGGACCGTTTGATATTCACACGAATACTCGAAAAGTCTCTCTATTTCCGCCCAGAGTGGTACCGGATGTCGCAACACCCACCAGGCCCCCTCCGATATGTGTCTTATCTATTCGAACGAACATCATCTATTGCAGTTGTGCGTGGGGAATGGAAAGATGGGGGCCAGTATAAACGGCCCAGCGCACGCTGAGCAAACCGCTTGCAAGAACCTACACGGTCACCAACCGCGCAACAGCAATAGGTTTATTACGGCATACCTTGACGGTATTATCCTGACGGTGTGACTGACGACACTCGTACCTGCCGTCTCCTAACATCTTTGCAGAGTTAATTGCAGATGTGGGCGGGGAATGGAAGGACGGGACAATTTTAAATTACATAAGTTTAGAATCTACAAGATTTCGCTTCGGAGTCGTGTTACAGTAGTAGTATAATAACGGGGGTGACGCAAGAAATAGGAAGAAGGCTCAAACCAACCCAGTAGCCTTTACGGTGTTCTCAACCCACAAATCGTACCAGATGAAGTACCAAATATATTTAGATTTTTGAGGTGGTCCGCACATTTTTCTCAGTTTTTCCAAAACACGCGGCGAAGCCGC
>JAYJMJ010260769.1:0-14716 GCA_036873875.1 Laminaria ephemera | reverse complement strand
TTATTGACTATTATTTACCAGCTACCGCTCGCGCCGCCGCCCGAGGAGAATCCGCCACCCGATGAGCCGCCACCACCGAATGAGGAACTTGATGAGCTGTCACTGTCGTCGATCATAGGAATAACGGCCGTTTCCACATCCACAAACTCACAATGCTCACAATCGCGTATTATTTCTTTTAAGCCAGTCGAATACGTTGTCGCATCTTGAATAGTCGTCGTTTCAGAAGCCAATGTTTTGTGGTCACAATTTGGGCAATCCGCATACCCAGAAAACCACTTTTTATACGGCAACACATCATGGTGATTACAGTTATTGCATTTCCATACGTCATAATCAATCGACTTAAGCAATTCTTCAATCTGTTGTCCAGACGTTAAATAAACATCTTCCTGATCTTCTGTAAGCCGATGCAGTGCATGTGCGCAAACAGGGCAATCTCGCTGTCTTGCTCGTTGCCACTTGCGATAAGAGAAAATCCCAAAGATAAATAAGGCCACGCCACCAGCAACCAACAATGCCCAAAAACGACGCAGACCTTCAGCAATTTGTCCCCCAAATGTGATATTTTGGAAAGAGTTGGTTTGTTCAAATTGAATTTGTGGTGTCGGTGCAATGGCAACATCATCATTGATACTGTTTGACGCATCCACTGGCAAAACCTCCGCCATCATCGCATTCGCCCCCACAATAATGCCGCTGGCAAAATCCCCATCGCGGAAATATGGCAAAATGTCGCGGTCGATAATGCGTTGCGCTGGCCCGTCCATTGTGCGCCCATAGCCGTCGCCAACTTCAATACGCAAGGTGCGATCTGCGCTAGCAACTAAAAGCAGAATGGCATCGTTGTATTCTGCATCCCCAATTTCCCATTGATTGAATAAGTTTGTCGCAAATCGCTCAATAGTTGCCCCACGATCAAAATCATTGACTGACTCAATCGTTAAAACTGTAATCTCAATGCCGTTTTCGGTTTGAAAACGGGCTAATCCTTGCCGAAGATGGGTTTCATCTTCTGACGCAAGGAGGTCTGCATAATCGTTGACATACCAATCTTCGCGCTCTGGATATCCAGATTGGGCGAATGTGGTGAGTGGGATGAGAAAAAGAAAGATAAGGAGGAATATCGATTTTCTGTTCATGATTATCTCTACGTAAATTTGGCAAGAGTAGTTTCATTTTACCATGCTCGTGTTCGTTATTCGTTGTCGTAATCGCTTTCGATCTTTCCGACCGCGAATACGATAGCGACAACGATAAAACAAAAAAGCCGACATTTTCATGTCAGCTTTTTGTTAGGTGGAGATGGTGGGAATCGAACCCACGTCCGAAGAACTCGACCTCTAAACGTCTACAAGTTTAGTTAGCTTATTTGCCTTTAATTGACTGCTCCCCAGCTAACAGGGTAGATAATCAACGGACCGATGAGTCCCGAAGGACCCCTTACTACCGCCCATCGGTGTCGGCGGTCAGCACATCAATATTTGTGTCGCCTGCATCCTACCCCGATTGATGAACGGAATTGGGCAGACGTGATCTACTTTGAGATCTACACTTGGCTATACGGGGTTAGGCCGCGAGCGGAAGTGCGTTGTAGGAAACTGTTGAGTTGCCGTTTATTGTTTTTTGCACCAGTTTTACGAGGGTTGTATGCGTGCTCGACTTGCAATCTAGGACCAGCCTTCCCCGTCGAAGCCAGTCATCCCCAGACGGTTAAGCAAAATGCCTACGATTAGTTTACTGCCACAGATAAAACAATAAAAAAACAGCTTATCAGTAAACTAAAAGTCATATCATGTAAATAGTAAATACTTTATATATTACGAATGATATGATACGAGTATAGCAAAGCAGATTTGGGAAGTCTATGGAATATATAAATTTCTATTGAAATTCACCCTTCTGGATAGAAAATGAGTTTTTGTAGAGACGATTTTACACGTAGTTTATAAATACGCGGTTTTTGGATTTGAGGTTCTTGAAATTTGAGGATAACCTAACGAAAATGGGATTCTTTCACGCGAAGTTCATGACGAGTATGACCAATTTACCCTTATGATTCATAGGTGATTATGTAATACTGTTGTGGCTTACATAACTTTGTTTAATCGGTTACAGCGACACGCAGTTTATTGCCGTTCGTGCCCAACTTGTATTGGTAAAATGGCTAATAGATATCCTTCTTTTTTCACCTCGTTGTTCGCTTTAGTTATGAGCTTTGTGCTTGTGATGACGGTAACGGCCGATAATCTCCCCACCCAACAACAATCCGACAACACCCCCCAACCCATTCGCCTCAAATCTGGCACACGCGTTCCCAGCGTGGGTCTTAGCAACCTCAGCTTTGGTGCGGCCCAACACGGCCTCATACAGCTTTCAGGCGCACTCACGCCAGAGCTAAAATCAGACCTCGTCGAGAATGGCGTAACCTTGCTGCACTATGTGCCAGACAACACATGGCTGGCGGACTTGCCGAGCGCAGATCAGATGCCGAGCGTGTTGGCACTTGACGCCGTGCTGTGGGCTGGCTACTTGAGTCCAGCCGATAAGGTTGACGAGCTTTTAGTCACAGAGGGCTCTACGACTGTAGATGTGTGGGTGACCTTGTTTGCGGACGAGGATGTGGCGAAAACGGCCGATTCTCTCCAAGAAACCTTTCCCGACCTCACAATCAGCAGACAAATAGCCGACGACCAACGCTTGGCACTCACCCTAGCCCAAGACCAACTGCTCACCCTCGCGGCCAACAACGCCGTATTATGGATTGAGCCTGCGCCACTTCAGCCAGAAGAAGCCAACAACAATGTACGCACCAGCTTAAACGTCGAACAAGTCGCCGCCGCACCCTATGGGCTAACAGGCGCAGGCCAAGCCGTAGCCATTTGGGATTCTGGCATTGCCGACCCGCATCCAGATTTTGATGGACGTTTGACCCAAGTTGATACAGCATCCGTTAGTAATCACGCCACACATGTCACAGGCACAGTCGGTGGCAGCGGATCATATAGCGCAACGCTCGGCTATCCTGCTGAATACCACAAAGGGGTTGCGCCTGGCGCAGACCTCTATTCCTATTATTGGGACGATCCGTATAATGATGTTGCCGCATCAAAAAATGCATACGATATTGTCGTCGCGCAGAACTCTTGGGGACTCCCAGGCTGTAACTACGGCGACTACAATGCTTACTCCATTGAATATGACAAACTTGTCTCAGGTGAAGCGGCGAGTGATCCCGTGTCAGTCGTCTTTGCAGCGGGCAACAAACGCAACACATGTGACCGCGAATACCAAAGTATTTACCCTGGCGCACAGGCAAGCAAAAATGTCATTACGGTCGGCGCAATCGATCACCTTGATAACTCAGTGATGGCGTATAGCGCGATTGGCCCTGCAACAGATGGTCGCTTGAAGCCAGAAGTGATGGCGCTGGGCACGGTTTACTCCACCTTGCAGAACAGCACATACGGCGCATATGGTGGGACGTCTATGGCCGCACCTGCCGTTTCTGGTGTGATTGCGCTGATGCACGAGCGACAAAATGCAATTTGCCAAACAGAAATGATCCCGTCAACAACCCGCGCTATTCTCATTCATTCAGCCACAGATTTGAACGATGATACAGATGATATGGTTAACCTTGGTCCTGATTTTACGTCTGGCTTTGGTTTGACGAACGCAAAAGGAGCAATTGATACAATACCGTTTTATATTGAAGCGTCGCTAACAAACGGCCAAACGCAGACGTATGCGATTTCGGTGGTACAACAAGATGAGCTGAAAGTGACGCTGACGTGGGATGATCTTGCGTCTTCGGAAATATCGGCCGTTCAGCTCATCAACAATCTCGATCTCGAATTAATCGACCCCAACGGAACCGTATATGGCCCTTGGATTCTCGACCACACCAGCGGCAACGAACGCACACCTGCCGTGCGCTCAACGTGGACAGACCCTGCAAATGCAGTGAGTGATATCCGTAACGTTGTTGAACAAGTTACGGTGGATAATCCAATTGCAGGCACATGGACGGTTAACGTCGTGGCTACAAATATTCCAGATGGGGCGCAAACATTTTCATTAGTTAATGACCTACTGCCCAGCAGTAGCTGTACGGCAAATGCGACGAGTGATGTGCATATTGACGCCTCAGAAACGATAGGGAATTCTCCCGTCGCGCCCACAAACCCAGACCCAACTGTGTGGGCAAGCGATGATATTTGGGTGCGTAACCAAGCAGATGGTGCAACCAATCAACTGCACGAAAATCCTATCGCGCAGCAAACAAATTATGTGTATGTCAATGTAGAAAATATAGGGGCAACGCAGCTGGACAATGTGCGCGCTTACGTGTATTGGGCTGATACGGATGGCGCATCGCCTGAGTGGCCTTATGCATGGAATTTGATTGGTGAGACGACGGTGGCTAATTTAGCCGTTGGCGAGAGCCGTGTCACGGATGTAATTGAGTGGACGCCAGAAGCACCTTACAATGGACTATATGCGGACATTGAGTTTTACGTGCGCTTAGTGACTGACCAAGATGAGATTGGAACGGAAGGCAGTGATGTGGAAGTCGTGCGTGCGGCATCAGATAATGTCGCTATAAAGAGTGCGCTGGTTATTGATCCGACGGTGGGTGTGCCAACGGCCGTTGCCCTCGGACAATCTGAAACAGCCACACGCATACCGCTCATACGGTTTGCATTCGCCGCCATCTTCCTTGCGCTAACTGGCGTTTTTGTCGCCTTGCGACGTCGCCCTAGCTATTGATAATTCGCTAATCTCGGTCGGCTCAGCCACTAGCCGTCCGCCACGAACCGTTGCGCCTAGCACAATCGCAGAGCTAACTAGCGCAAGATTTTTGATAATGTATTGTCCTTCAAGCGTCAGCGCATAAGGGAACTTTGTCCAAACAACGTCAGGCAAAATAAGCAGTGGGAGAGCCGTCCCCGGCATTTGCAAAAAGAGTAACAGTAGCGTCAATCGCATCCATTTTCCCGTTATTAACCCAAGGCCAATTACCATTTCCCAGACAGCGAGTAATGGAATAAACCAGTCTGGATTAACAAAGTATGTTGTGTTGCGCACAAGTGCTTCCGCAGGGCTGAGTCCAGGAAAAAGTTTGAGTGCGCCGAACCAAAAGAAGATGATGCCGAGACTGATGCGCATGAGCTGTAAGCCGTAGCGGGCGGCGAGTTGGGTTAGGGTGCTATCAATTTTGTCGAATTTTTGGGTGAGTATTGCTTGATTCATCATAGTTGCCTCGTGGGTCAATAAGTCGTATTGTGATAAATTTCACAAACGAATTGTAGCAAAAATTGAGATGCTTGTAAATAGGATATTAGTACGTCAGATACGTTTAAATCTCATGTATTGAAACTACAATATCCTGTCATTTCAGTGAAGGTTGAATCTAGTACAAAAGAAATTGATGGTTCAAGATAGAGAGGAAATGAGCAAATTTTCTATTGATACGATAACTCTTTGAGTAGCTTGTGGGTAATTTTGTGGGATAAGTGGATTGAAATCGGCCGTTTTATTTTCTATACTGTCCATAACTATTGGTGTATTTGAAAAGGAGATAAAAATGTTCGATATAAACTGGTTCGCTGTACTTGTCTGTGCCGTGGTCAACATGGTGACTGGTGCAATATGGTATGGCCCTTTATTTGGCAAACGTTGGATGGCTGAAAACGGATTTACGATGGAAAAGATTGAATCTGACCCCTCAAACGTCCCCTATATTTTCGCTGGCGTCAACTCATTAATCATGGCCTTTGTTCTGGCAATCGTCATCGGCTGGGCAGGCGCAACTGGGGCTGTCGAAGGTGCGCTAACGGGCGCGTTCATGTGGCTCGGCTTCACCGCCTTCACCTTCGGCGCAAACCATGCGTTCGAATTTCGCTCAATTCCCCTCTGGCTAATCAACGCTGGCCCCTATTTTGTTGGCCTCACGTTGATGGGCATCATCTTTGGCGCTTGGCAATAAGTATTGTAGGGGCGTATCAGTACGTGTATGAAATTGGTGAATTGACGAACTGCGGAATTGATGAATTGTTAATCATTTATCGTTCACCAATTCCGCAAGTCACCAATTGTAAGTTCAAATAAATCCCTCAAACTTTGAGTGATAATGCATCACTTATCTACCAGCTTGAGATAAGCTTATGACTGAGCCATTATTACGGCATCATTTGATATACGTGTTTGAGTTCTTAATTCAAGCAAAAGCGCTTCTAAAGAGTCCAACTTTTCTAGCTGATTACTAACAGCATCAACTTTCTCTGAAACCACTTGCACCTCTGAAGAGGTCATTTGACCTGCTAACAAAGCAACAACAAATTGGTTTAAACTAACGCCATCTCTTTTAGCTTTTTGCGCTAACGAACGATGTAAAGACTTAGGCAACCGCAAAACAAACTTGCCACTATAGTCTGAATCATTTTCAGGCTCAGGGATGGTCATGTCTTCTTCAAGCGCCATTTCAAGCCAAAGCCGTTTTGAATCATCAATCATTTCATCAAGTTCATCAAGCGTATCAACTTGTGTCATGCAGCCTTTAAGTGCCACAATCTGCGCAAAGTACGACACTTCCCCATCCTCGTCGATGTCCTTAATTACCTGAATTGGATAGGTCAATGACATATAATAGTCTATGTTTTTAGTATTCATTTTCTAACCTTAAGATGTCTCATTCATCGTATTCAATCAGTCCAGCTTCTTCTAACTGACTCAATATTTTTTTGACGTAAGCTTTATTTATGTGAGGTCGTTTGAATGGAATATTGAGAAATAATGTCTCTTTACCTTTTCTCTTGAGCCTAAATCCGCGATGCGAGCCAGTTCCTTTTAATTGAACATAATCGAGACTTTCAAGAAGTTTTTCGATCTCTTCAAAGCGTATGTTTTTGGGGTTTTGGCGCATCTTCTTGATACGCTTTTCATTTTTACCCATAGCTAATCACCAATAATAGTACTAATTGTAGTACTAGATTGTCAAATCTATATGAATTTTGCATTATTGTGCATCCGAATTCGCCCGATACTGTAACGCTTCGGCGACGTGGATGTGGCCGATGTTGTCTTCGTTGGCGAGGTCAGCGATGGTGCGTGAGAGTTTGAGAATGCGGTGGTAGGCGCGGGCGGAGAGGTTCATTTGGATCATGGCGGTGCGAATGAGCTTGTTGCCGACGGGATCGAGTAGGCATGTATTGCGCACTTCGGCGGGCCCCATGTCGGCGTTGGCGAGATAGCGTGTCTTGGCGAAGCGATTTCGCTGGCGGTCGCGGGCTTGCTCGACGCGCTCGCGAATGGTTGACGAGGTTTCTCCTAATTGTATAGACGTCAGCTTTTCAAAGTCCACGCGCGGCACATCGACGTGGATGTCAATGCGGTCGAGCAAGGGGCCAGAGATGCGTTTTTGGTAGCGGGAGACCATGCTGTTTGAGCAGGAGCAGGCGGTTTTGGGATCGCCAAAGTAGCCGCAGGGACAGGGGTTTTGCGCGGCGATGAGCATGAAGTTGGCGGGGAAGGTGATGGTGCCTGTGGCGCGGCTGATGGCGATTTCGCGCGGTGTGCCTTCCATTGGCTGACGCAATACTTCGATGAGCTTGGTGCTGAATTCGGGGAGTTCGTCGAGGAAGAGGACGCCGCGATGGGCGAGGGAAATTTCGCCTGGACGGGGATATGTGCCGCCGCCGACGAGGCCTGCATAGGATATGGTGTGGTGGGGGGCGCGAAACGGCCGATTTCCCACCAAACTCTTCTTCCCCTTCAACTCACCCGCCACCGAATAAATCTTCGTCACCTCCAACGCCTCATCCACACTCATGCGCGGCAGAATCGACGGGAACGATTTCGCAATCAGCGTCTTCCCCGTTCCTGGAGGCCCAGTCAACAAAACATTATGTCCGCCAGCCGCCGCAATCTCCATTGCCCGTTTGACATGCTCCTGCCCCTTAATGTCTGAAAAATCAGTTGGATAAATCATGTCAGCGGCCGATTCAATGGGCATCGTTGCTTGCGGTCTAATCTGGCTCATCCCCGTCAAATGACCCGTTAGTTGAGACAGCGATTCCACAGGAATGACTTCAATATCAGGAATAAGCGCTGCCTCTTCTGCGTTTGCCGCTGGCACAAACACGCGCTTATAGCCCATCTCGCGTGCTAATGCTGACATGAGCAAGACGCCGCGACATCTGCGCACGCGCCCGTCCAACGCCAGCTCGCCCAAGACTAGCGCGTCTTCCAGTTTGTCAGGCCAAATTTGATTGGTCGCCGCCAAAATGCCGACCGCAATCGGCAAATCATAGATGGGGCCTTCTTTGCGCACGTCGGCTGGGGCGAGGTTGACGGTGATTCGTTTGCTGGTCGGAAAGCCAAGGCCGCTATTTTTGATAGCCGAATGCACACGGTCGCGGCTTTCGCGCACGGCGGCGTCGGGCAAGCCCACCGTTTGGAAAAATGGGTTACCGTTGATGATGTCTACTTCAACTTCGATAGGTTCAGCTTTTAGTCCCGTTATGGCACAGCTCATGACCTTTGCTAACATAATTCGCTCCTGAATAAGCTATCTATTTAATTAGGTTTTTGCATTAGTTACAAGCGTTTTTTTGTTATATAAAGTAGCAACACGATCTACTTTGTCATTCCTGCGAAGGCAGGAATCTATAGCCCAAAAGAAACTGTTTTGACTACATTTATAGTGTGGCAAATCTCACTGGATACCCGCCTGCGCGGGCATGACAAAACGCGGAGCGCTTTGCAGAAATATTGACTTTGAAAAACTCACTACAAGGCTTAACTTGCAACTGATAAGGGTAATGATAAAGTTTGGTTACTATTTATGCAACTTGGAGGATGAGATGTCACAGTTTTTTGTAGATTACATCGAGCAACTCATATTTTTACACGACGAAATTAAAACTGAGCTAGATCGCTTGCCCGATGAAGCGTTCGACTGGTCGCCAGCGGAAGGGATGAATTCCATCACTGTGCTTATCGCGCACCTCGCGGGAGCAGAGCGATATTGGGCGTGTGATGTGGCGCTGGGGCAGGAATCGACTCGCGTGCGGTCGCAAGAGTTTGAAACGAAGAATCGTACGAAGGAAGATTTGAAGGCGTTGCTGGATAGTACGTTGACTGAGATCAGCGAGTCGATTTCCAAGATGTCACTGGCTGATTTGGAGCAGATGCAATTCTCAAAGATGTTTGATGAGGAGACTTCGGTCAGTATGTGTTTGTTGCATGCGATGGAGCATACGGCGACTCATGTTGGGCATATTCAGATGATGCGCCATTATTGGCAGCATGTACAGTAGGGGCAGGTCTTGTCGCCTGCCCAAAATTTGCCAGATTGCAGTTTCTGGATCAATGATTTGGTTGACTAAGTTTTGGGCAACCACAAGAAATTGCCCAATGCATATCAATCTAAGGATGTGAAGAACGAAAAAAAACTTGTCACACCTGCGCAGGCAGGTGTCCATTTCCCCAACGAAGCCCCAAAATTTCATCGAAATTGACGCATATGGCAAATCTTACTGGATTCCTGCGCAGGCAGGAATGACAAAACACGGGGCGTTTTGCAAAAAATGAGCTTAGCTTGATACCTATTGGGCAACCACAAGGGATTGCCCTTACGTTGACTTTTGGTTTGCTCGGAAATTTTGGCTAGTTTGATTTAGCGTACACGGATGTGAATCCGTGGTTACTTTAGATGGGGAGTTTTATGGAGAGAATGGTTCCTGAGGGCTTGCCGTTTTCTGCCCAAGCGCGACCGCCGTGGCCTGTGGCGACTGCGTTGACGAGGGCGAGGCCGAGGCCGCTGTCTTCGTCTTGGCCGTGGCGACGGTAGAATTTGTCGAAGAGGTGGGGTAAATCGGCCGATTTTACACCTTTGCCCTCATCACGCACCGCAATCGTAATCGAGTCATCCGTAAAAATGAGCTGAACCTTTACCGCCGCATTATCGGGAGACGCCGCAACCGCAACCATCAGCATATTCTCAATCGCCTTATAAATCTGCGCCGAATCCGCCTCAATGCGTCGCGCATTGCCCACCGTTTCCACGTCAATGATCACATTTTTCTCATTGGTTTCCATGTAAAGGCGGTCAACGACAAACTCCGTCAACTCCTCTAGCGCAACAGGCTCACGCACCTGCTCAGCACGACTGGCAACCCGCGCCAAATCGAGCAGGCCATTGACCATGCGCAACATGCGCTGAGATTCTGACTCAATGCGTTTGGCAAATATTTGTTGTTGATTGTTCAAGTCGCCCACATTGCCCAACGACGTGGCAAATCCAGACACGGTGGTTAATGGGGAGCGCAAATCGTAGGACAGGGTGCGAATGAAATCTGTTTTGGCGTCGTCCAACTCTTGCGCGGCTGAAACATCGTGCAGGGAGAGGACACGACCAAAGCCGTTAACTGGCACGAGCGTGGCGCGATATGGTTTTTCGTTGAGCTTTATTTCGCGCGAATACTGGTTTTTTATTGACGGCGATTGCTGCACAAAGGCACGCAATTCGCCAGCAGGCAGACTGTTTTCGAGTAGCGTGCCTTTCCCATTTTGTAATCCAACTAGGTCAGTTGCAGCGCCATTTTCTAAAACAATTTCACCGTGGGCGTTGACTAAAATAATGGGGAAATTGGCTTGCTCTAAAGAGACTTCAAGCTGTTTTTGCTGAGCGGCCGCGCGGTGGTGCAACATGGTGTTGTAAATGGCTAATGACATTGCATTGGCGACGGGAATAAATGTGTCGATGTCTGCTTGGTCGAAGTCGCCAAAGGGTTTGTTGCACAGCTCTAACGCACCAATTACTTCGCCGCGAACGGTCAGCGGCAGGGTGAGAATGCTGTCGATATAGAGGTCGAGTTTGTCGAGCGTGGGCACGGGAATTGGGTAGCCGATGAGGTCGTTTGTGACTAGCGGGGCATCCGTTTTGATGACGCGACTGACCATGCCGTCGCCAAGTGGAATGGGCTTAGCTTCTAATGGCAAACGGGGCACGCCAGCGGTTGTCACGAGGCGAATCGCGTCACGATTTTCATTTAAGAGCCAAAGCTGGGCGGCGTTGACTGCGCCTGTGGCGACAAGCTGTGCCAGCGCGTCGTCGGCGATTGTGTCGATTTCTTTGCCTGTGGTAATGGCTTGGGCGATGGTGACGAGGGGATTGTTGACTGTGGGAAACTCAACTGCTTCGCCGCGCAGTTCGACGCGTTGGGCATTGTTGAGCGCAACGGTCACATAGTCGGTGAGGGCGGCGAGCATATTTTCGTCTTTTTGAGAAATGGCCGTTGGTGCAACACGATGACTGACGGACAAAACGCCGAGCACATCATCTTTTTGTGTTAGTGGCACATAGCACACCGAGCGCGCGAATTTTTCCCCTTCTGTCTCAATGCCATTGCCCATGAAAATTGAGCGGCGCATGAGTTTGGGCGCGAGAAAAATGGGCATGACGTTGGGGTCTGGCTTGGCAGGGTCGAGTGTTTGAACGGTGCGCATATTGCCGCGACGAAGCGCGTAGCCTGTGCCGTCGGCGAGCCAAAGTGTGGCGACTTCTGTATTGGTGAGATAAATGGCCGCTTGTAACGCTCGCTCAATTACCTTCTCAGTTGAAAGCACCGAACAAATCGCTTTGCCAATGGCAAAGACCGTATTCATCTCTTTGACGCGCCCGCGCATTTCAGAATAGGCTCGTTTTACATCAGATTCTGTGACAGGGGTCGGAATTTTTTCCTGCGCTTCAGACAGCACACGCCCTAAACTATTCTTGACTTCCTCAGAGGTAAACGGCTTGACGATATAATCGCGAACACCTAGACGAAACGCTTCAATCGCGCTTTTTTCCGAGCCATAGCCCGTCATCAGCACTACAGGCACATCGTTTGATTCTAACGCCAGCGATTCCAGCACATCTAACCCCGTCATCTGTGGCAAGTTCAAATCAAGCACCACAGCGTCTGGCTTTTCGCTACGAATTAAATCCAATCCAGATCGGCCATCGTATGCATGCAGCACCTCATAGCCAAAAGATGGCAACAGGCGTTGCGTCATGTGCTTTACTATTTCGAGGCTGTCGTCAATGATTAGGATTCTTTCTTTGCTACGCATACCGATACACTTGGTTTCTCAGATTAATTTATTAGGCTTGCGTCATGACAAGCAACATATAATATATACAATTTGTATTACGATTAAGATTAAGGTAGTTTGTTAAGAAGTCAACTATCCATGCGCTATATTCTCTATACCATACTCGCCATAAGTTATCCTCTTCTGCAAAAAAAAGAGCCATTTGTCTTGCGCATTTTCCATAAAATTGCCCCCTTGTTGCTCCTGCTAATTATAGTCATGCAAGCCCCATCTGTTACAGAGAAAGCAGGATTAATTATGGCTGTGTGCTTTTCAATCGGTGGGGATGTTGGGTTAAATTTTGTCGATCGACACGCGCTCGCCTTCCCCATCGGGCTTGGCTCATTTTTAATAGCGCACATGGCTTATATCGTCGTCTTTGCGCAACAGCTAGGTAGCGGCACGACCCTTTCCTATATAGGGATCATTCTGTTGCTGATTTATGCGGGGTGGCTATTGCAAACGCTGTGGCCGACTTTGGGCGCGTTGCGTGTGCCAGTTGTCTTCTATATTGTGGCGATTTTGGGGATGGTGATAACGGCCGTTTTCCACACACCCTTCTCCCCACTTCTAATTCTCGGCGCACTCATCTTTGCCCTTTCCGACAGTTTCATCGCGCTCGATAAGTTTGTCCGCCCCCTTCCGTGGCGCGACGTGTTGGTGATGGGAACTTATTATCTTGCTCAATTTCTCATTATTTTTACGTTTGTAAGTGGATAGTAGGATAGAATCGGCCGATATAAGACGAAAACTGTTTAAAAGAGGGCAATTGCAACAATTGGGTTCAAAAAACGGCCGTTTTCGTTTATAATGATTTCAATGCGTTTCCCAACGCACACAAACCTTAGTAACTATCTGAGAAACAAGACAAGGAAGGTCAACCAAATATGTCAGCAAAATCCAAATTCAGCGCATCAGAATGGGCACTCGTTAAAGACGCACCCTACTGGGTCTACCAAGCACTCGCCAAAGTAGACGGCTCCATTGCCATCATCGCCAAACGGAAAGAGTCAAAAGCGCTCGACAACGCAATTTCCTCATATCGCACCACAAACTCACTCGTCAATGAGCTTAAAAGCAACGACACACCGAGCGCACACATCAGCAAATCTACAGATGCAAAGGCACACGAAAATCTTGCCAAGATTGCTGGAATTGTTGGCGAACGTTTAAACGGTCGCGAACTACAATCGTTCAATCTGTTCCTCATGGACATTGCCAATGCAATTGCCGAAGCCGCAGGCGAAGGCGTGCTTGGCGCTGGCGAAAAAATCAGCAAGAATGAAGCTGAGGCGCTCGAAAAAATTGAAAGTTCTCTCAACGCAACGCTACAGGCCGTGCAAGTTGAAGAGCGTCGTGAGAAAGCAGATGCCAAACGTAAGCAATCTGCAATCGTTGCTGCCAAACGCAGAGAAACACAAAAGAAAGCCAAGCTTGTTGAAACGAGAAAGAAAGAGGAAGCACGGAAAAAAGCTTCCTCTAAGAGCTTGGCCTCTGCCTCCGCTAGCAAGCATGCACAAGCTGTTGCCAAACGCAAAGCTAAAACGGCCGCCGCGCAAGTTGCCGCTGCAAAAGCCGCCGCCGATACCGCAGAAGCAAACCGTAAGAAAGCAGAAGCTGCAGAACAGCTTCGCGAAAAACGTGCTGCTATTGAATCAAAACGCCGCGTCGCTCGTGCAAAAGATGCACGCGCTAAAGCAGTTCAGCAAGCAAAGCTAAAGAAAGAAGCAGACGGCAAAGCTGCTGCTAAAGTAAAATGGGATGCTGAACAAAAAATTAAAGAAGACAACCGCAAAAAGTGGATGGCGGAACAAGCTGAGAAAGATAAATGGATCGGCGAACACACCGTTGTTGCTGGCGATAATCTTGGTGCAATTTCCCTGAAATATTACAATTCTGCCGCCAAAAATATGTGGATGCGCATTTACGAAGCCAATAAGCACATCATTGGCGCTAACCCTAATATGATTCAAATTGGACAAAAGTTGCGTATTCCAAAATAAGATAAGTACAGGTTTAAATTAACCGTCGCTTATCATTTTAGAAGTGATAACTAAGTGAAAGCCGTGCCTTCTTGTGAGGGTGCGGCTTTTTTTGTTGCACGATTTGCGCCGAGTTTGAATTTGAAATTGATGTGCGAGATAGGATGGTAAGAAACGGCCGATTTTCTACACTATAGACACTCTTTAAAAGCCGATATGCTTGAATTAGTTTGGCTTTTTTGTTACCCTTTTTCAGAAGTCATAAGCCAATCATTCAGGAGAAAAAATATGGTCATTTCAAAATCAAAATTTATTTTCATACTTGCACTTATACTATTATTTACTTTCATGGGATCTGCTTTAGCCGAAAACACAGCTAATACAGACATTGCTTGGCAATATACAGGCAGCCTAAATCAAAAACGCAACAATGCTTATGACATAAAACTACAGGATGGACGGGTGTTGATCTTTGGTGGGGCCGTTGATACAAATTGGGATCAGACTAGTTCAGAAATTTATGATCCAGCCACGGGTCTTTGGTCGTTATCTGGATCGCTAAATCAAAGTCATGTTAATGGCACAGCTAC
>JAYJMJ010260763.1:0-14720 GCA_036873875.1 Laminaria ephemera | reverse complement strand
AAAGAGCTTGCATAAGCCCCATCCCAATCACTTAGTTTGCCGGGCACTGCACATACTACATATGTTTATGTTGTGTAATTATTTGTGATGTATTTATTAATAGTGAGTACTTTAACACTTGGCATTGCCTTTATTCTGTAATAGATGGCGCTGTCTTCAGTAATCCTACTGTAACACTTGGCATGCAAAACAATTACACACGTTTGGCATATACTTGATCTTGCAAGTGTGTAAACAGATATTAAACCACGAGACAAAAACAGGATACATTAGCCTATCCGAAGCATGGGTGCCGGCGAATGCCGGCACCCACGCGGAGCCCTTGTATACACATATCTTCGAAAACAGCCCGTTTGATAGAACGCTCTTCATGCAGCCCAACGGACGCCCGACTGACGTAAGCTATTGGTATCGAATAGCCCGCGCACACGCCGTTTTTTTATTATCTCACTTTTACTGTCCAACTTCTGGACAAGCCGTGGTCACAGGTGTCATCCTTTCTCCCCCCCGGTACGTGACTTCATTTTTATCGCGCAGGGGGTTCAGCATTCCCAACGCTGGTCGATTTTCATCGAAGGTTTGCTAAATCACGCTCTCTCGCTTTCCGCAAGTCAAATTTTTGCACAAGAAAAAGTCCCTACGAGTACGACTATCCACTCGGGGGGGCTCGAACCTCCGAAAACGACCTTAGTGGTTACGAGGTTAACCCACTAGTCCATCGGGGACGCCGTTTCAATTAATTCATTGAAACTACTGTTCAAATACTGTGTTGCTGCTGCTTGATGCTGTAACAACTAATGTGCGCACTGTCACATACCAGAATTAATCAACCGACAGCAATTCATCCGAAAGGCCCCGGCCAATCAGACGAGGAATACCGTAAAACACTGATAGACAGCTATTATTAATAGACAGCTCTTCAAGCCGCCGAACGGATGGCAAAATGAGGTAAGCTGGTCGTAACGACAGCCCCCGAATAGCGCACGCCGAATCAGCTACCTGCTACCTGGTTCTTTGTTGTGGCACCGTGCACAGCTTCTCGTAAGCTGTGCCAGGTGTACCAGGTAGGCCGTACTAACGACAGCAGCAGTACAAGTCTGTAGCAAGTATCAGTACAACAGAAGTGTGTATCTCGGTCGGCTGTAGCAACAACAGCACTTCGAGTCCCTAAGTACCAGGACCGCAGCGTGTACCTCGGTGACGCTTCTGTGCTGTACTGCACTCTATACTCGTGTAAATACGGTTCGACTACTGTGTTCCTGCTCTTGCTTGATGCTGTAACCAACACTTACGTACCGTGACATTTAGCCAAAATATAATTCTTGCGGAGGCCCCGGACAGTCAAATGTGGAATACGGGAAAATATAGTAGCGTATAGTAGAACGCACCCTCTCAACGATGCTGCTCTATTTTTTGTACGAGAATATTACGGTAATAGCAATTTTTCTGCGTCACCCAGTTATACACCGACTGGGGCATAACTTAGGGCAACATACACCGGAGCATACTTCGTATGGCTACCGCTGGAGACTACAACGAGGTACTTTTTTCAAATTCTACAAAAACGGAGACGCACGTTTTTAGGACTTTCGTTGTGCTGTATATCAACTGCTATGACGCGCCTCCGAAGGGGAAACCTATACGAGTAGTCTGTGGTTTGTGCGTGCGATTGTTTTCCAACAGTATTTTTTGCTTTCTGTATGGTCTACAGCAGCAGTGCTATAAATACGACGCAAACTTGTATCAAACTCGTTTCACACGATATTCTACTCGTATTCTGTACGGAGGTACAGCTACGTGTGAGAGCACGATCCAAATCCCTTGCTGCTGTAGTCTCACTCCCGGGACCACTTGTTAGCATGATACAGGAATAGTCTCAAGGTGTGGTGGGGCTAGCGTGACCGCAGTTGCCCCCGTATAGATACACGCGGCTACAGCAGCAGTAGTACGAATGTGTATGCATGAGTGTGTACCTGGTATGCTTCACACACAAACCAGGCTGCAAGGGGCATTTTTTCTTTCCTCAAGACAGCATGTCATAAACCTTGCTGAATTTATCACCACGTGGTTTTTGCCAAGAGCGACAACAAGTTGGGTAAAAATCAGTGATCGGCTTAATACGTGACGGGATTGCGCAAAGAACATCAACTGCATATGCACACTTTCGTGTCGCGAGCGGGGGTCTGAAGTGCTGGACTCATCGAAGGATGCCGATTTCCTAACACGACGGCATTCAAAGGGCCGATCTGCAATTCACACGAGAAACTGACAGCGCTGCAGTTCTATACGAGGCAACTCCTGCCTAAACAGGGTCGGGGTGTGCGGTTTCCACTGAAGCGGACAAACTCTGCGGTCGGTGACGTTACACGGTCAAGGGTGGCATATTGGGATTGCGTACAGGGAACGGAGGATCATTGGGGGCGCACGTATGATTGCGTATGTAGGAGCAACAAGGCGTACAGGGAACGGAGGATCATTGGGAGCGCACATATGATTGCGCAAGTAGGAGCAATGCACAAAAAAAGCGATCGACCTCGCTGAAAAAGTAAGTGCTGTCAGCCGTCCCGTATCACACCCGTCCCGTATCACATCTTTATTGTGAACTATGAATAGTCGAAAATAGTTTGTTACGGGGAGTGCAAGTAAAGAACGGACGGCCTTGCAGCGTTCCGGAACGGGGGAGGCTTCTCTGACACCAGCGGTCAGTCAAACGTGGACGTAGACTCAAGGTTGGAGACCTCTGGCAGCACCCAACATGCTGTTGGTTCAACGAGTGATCGTGATCTGGGCACAACCCAAAAACGGGGAGGACCACCTTCAGACGCATCTGGCGCACTGCAGAATCCGTAATTTCACGGTTAAGACGGAGGCTGCGTGAAAGGCCTCCTATACCAAATTGTGTAAAGTGTGGGGTGGGAACTATAGGACGGTGTTTTGAAACGGTGGTTGCGTGCGGGCTCATAATCACAACGACAGGAACACTCTGTATGACGTCATTTACGTATATATAGCAACAAACTGGAGGGCGTTTAGTGAACACCGCCGGTATTTCGGGGGTTTCTGACAGTCACGTTGAAGTGTCTACAAAGCTTGAATTTGTGATAGATGAGGGGATATTTACCGCCCAGGAAGGTAAACTTTGTCAAAGTAGAGGAGGACAATGCTTATTTTGTAACCCAGACGATTAAATACCGTGAAGGGTGGGTAGGTGGGGGGCCTAATATACAGGCGATGACGACAGTGAGGTGAGTTACGGACGCTAAGGATACGACCGGGGTTTGGGCACGTGCGGAGTCGATATTGAACACCCTACAATCTGGCCAGATCGGCCTACAAATGTTGCTCTGAAACTAGGACAAATGATCGCCGTATTGTGTGGAATTGCTTGGCAGCTACAAATTCTGAGGAGGAAAAAATATGGTAAAGAGCTATCGCCATAGCAAGACGGTTTGCCGTTTTCTCTGCTGGCATACCGTGCCGATGGAAAGGTGAAAAAGTAGGAACATCCCTCATTGTGGCGGCAAGCCGGAAAATTGGCAAACAATACAAAATGCAAGGATGGTTAGCATATCGGGTCCGCGGGCGGTGCAAGGGGGCCACGCAACACATAAATTGGTCCAAAGACACGCTTGTAACACACGAGTGATGTGAATGTTTCTTTAAGGTGACACAATGCCCCAACCTTAATCAATTCACACTAATTTAAGACATTCATTTTTTCCGTCGTCCAAGCAGACGCTATAGGGGGGGGGTTACTATGACCATGGGAGCGATTATCGCGTTATTCTCCCCTTAACCCCCGTTTGGTGATCCCCGTCATCTTCGACCGTCCGACATATTTAATTGGTGTCAATGGCACCAGCACCTAAACTTTAGGTCGACAGTTGCTACGTAATAGGTTTGAATGTATCTTACCATTAACACTAAACCAAACAAGCACTAACCGCTCTTACTCGAAGTCGTTCTCTCGTTTAGAGTCCTATTCTTATCGTGGCCCAAGAACCACTTGTTTTGAACTCGTTCTGGCGATTGCGCATTCTAGCGATTTGGGTCGGATCGTCGGCCCCACTGGTGGAGGGGCCATAACTCGGAACTAAGAGATCAACGGGTTGTGATGCAGTACATGCCATATGCATACGTCGTGGGCGATAGTCCTAGCTACATAGGGGGATATTTTATGAGCCCCGGCAGATAAGCTTTTAAACTGTTGTATATCTCCAATACCCCTACGATACAGCTCCCTAAACATAAATAATCTACATTCATTCAAAAAATCATTTTTTTCCTTCGTCGAAGCAGACGATATCGAAAAATCGTAGATGTCGCATCCAGATGTTATCAAAGAATAATATATGCTATAGGTTAACCACTAGTTAGGGCCAGTACAACACACAAGCAGTATTCCTGCGGGATAGGTCTCATGGCTACAAGGTCCAGTTGTTTAGGGTTTGGCGAAGCGAGTACAAGAGAAGGGAGACCCCCATGGGCTCGCTTCTACGCTACCCCTGTTTTGGGAGATATCCAAATCCCACCTCCTCCCCCCTTCTCCAAAGTAATGCATTCATCTAACTACCTTCTAAATCTTCTACGCGCCAATCGCGGCTTCAGGCTCCATCGAGCTCCATCGATCAATTCTCGTAAACCCTTGCACGAGATGAAAATCTTATTATGCCCAGAGGTGGGCTACTCAAGTTGATATTAGAGCGTTCACGGTAGGGCGTCAAGTATTTGCACCTCGTATTCATGACCGTTTGTGTGTTAAGTGTTAGGTGGTAGTGTCATAGTGTCCGGCGCTCATTCATGTGTCGTAGGTGGTTGTGTACTCGTGGTTCAGTAGGATGCATTTGATTTTTAACAAAAGCCGAGAAAAGAAAACACATGAGGACTTATATCAGGTACTGTATAGCTCCACAGCTTAGCTCTATCCTAGATAATCATGGAACAATACCGAGGAGCTGGCCGGGGTACACGGTAGAACACACGTGCTGCCGCAGCTCAGAACCTCATAACTAACACATACATATTGTGTTTTGTTCGCGACACGGCCAAATGGTTCCAGATAGACCGAGTCAACGTACAGTATAGAGGTACTGTGCCGCTGTAAAGCGCGACGCTTTTTTGAGGTGCCATTCAGCTATTTGGCGAGTATCACGGTAAGGCGATTCCAAACCATTTGTCAATATGTCGCCTTAAAAAAGGATCACCGCTGTACCTGGAATCTGATACATGATACGTACTATTGTAGTGCGTTCTGTATAGTTCAACATATATTTGATGGGCGAGATTCCGCTCGGGGTAATTTATTCTTCCGCTGGTGTTTGTTTCCCTTCTTTCCAAGAACATGGCTGTCTATCTTGGGATACCGGGCTACATTAATGCGATGAGCATATGACAAAAAAAGACAGAACGACAACAGTACCAATCACTAGAACAGCACGCACAACAAGAACAAGAAGAACAACAACAGCAACAACAACCACCAACACAACAACAGCGACAACAACCAACACTATGACGGATAGAAGCCCACTCGCTCTATAAAGCATTCTTTGAGTTTCGAGGTGTCCACTGCTTTCACAGCGTCGCCCCCGCTAGGCGTATCTCCTCCGTTGCTGCAAGTTTCTCGTAATCAGAAACACATCGGTATGTGGTAACGTAGTGGCGTTCCTCACCTCCATAGTCACCGGCCAAGTTGTTGATGAATTCAGTTCTGTCGCTCGCGTGCACTTCAGAAGAAGACGCATACACACCACCTGCAAGTAAGCGCAAGAATCAACGAGACATTAGAAAGCGTGCGCAATGGTATTTCTATCAACAACCAGGGTCTGTTTCCTGCACTATGTCGTAGACGGTCCGAAATTGCTTGTCGGTTTGTGCTGCACCGGAAAGCGTGCTAGCCTAGATTGTAAAGTTATTCAATCATCATTTCTGGCAATGCTCCATCCCACGCTTGCAACGCTTGTGGCGGATAACATGCTGCAGGAGTTATTATCTGTTCGGTGGGGTGCGTAAACAAGTGGGGCTGGAAGCATAAACCTGCGAGATTGGGACGTATGTTTACACAGGGGCCGGCATACTGGTTCGCACACTCTGGGTCCGATGTCACTACTGCCGTTGAGCCCACCGGCCAAACGTAAGGTTATCTCGACCTTGGTAGAGCGCGTCATTCCAAGAGGAAGGGCCCTACGGGTGGATAGATATACCGACAATGGGGACCGAGCACGATCGTGGTCCATGGTAGTTGTGCAAATATCTGATGACCGAGAAGGTGGCGATGGGTCGGTCCGGTGTTGTAGAGCGAGACGTCGGTCACACGTTCCACTAAGCAGGACTAATAGGGCCTAATGCCAGGGTACCACTCCCGCGAACACACCGACTGTGGGATCTTCACCTCCGACTGTCGGAATGATACCCGTGTTTTAGAAGAAGATATAGAAACCACAATCCGCACTGTCTAAACTTCGTGAACCGGACGAGGACAGAAGGGTTAGACACAGTGGAAATAGTTTGTAGTATGAAGAACCTCACGACGCCGAGGAGCCTATCACGCACTGAACGAAAACAAGAGATTATGGCCGGCGCCTCCGGCCTAACGGTAGAGGGGGGATTTTTGGATGCAACTGATCAAAGTGTTATCGAAGTACATGCAGAGTTGGCGACAATGCTAGCTTTATGTTGTAGTGTGACAGAGCGGCAAGAACAGATTGAAAACCAAACAATTATCAGGGGGGGTGTCAAGTATGGGCCGGCCAACAACACAATACCAAACCTTAGCAAGACTCGAAACCATATATATATATTGCGACAACAACTTTCATCAAGCCTGCCGTCACAGACTCGAAACATAAATACTTTTGTCGCCGGTGGTACCGACGCCTCACAGAGCAGCCGTCTGCAACTTGCTCTCTCTAAAATCTAGTATTTTATTTGGCTGTCTCTGGAGTCAAGCCTACACAACGATCAAGCCGATAGCCATGTCACGGAAAACAGGAACGCCACGTGCTCGACTTGTAAATATCCTCGAGCGAGAAGCCGAAGACCGCGCCTCGACGTACCCCACGTGAGCCGAGCCCTCGCAGTTCGAAACAGAACAGAAACTCAGTGCATGTTTCAGAAGGGGGCTAAGGATGGAATAGAAGCATCATGTGATAAGATAGGTCTATCGAAAAGGACATATTTACAAATCTATCCAGATGTCGCGAGGGGCTGCCATCAAAAGCCTGCACCACTCAAGGCGGATACTCTTCATGTGGAAAATACTTTGGATTATTTTACTGTGCACTACCGGTGACAGCTTTTATTCCCTCTTACTCCCTGTGCTCCACCTTTGCGAGGATCAACGTGCATCCCGAGGGCGAGCCGCCGTTTCCTCTTCTACTGAGTTCCCCAAACAACCCTCGGTAGCCCTCGCTGTGCATACTGTCGTGCATGCAGTGTACGCCGAGCCGTCGCAGCTCGAAGTTGACCGGACCTCTAGTCAGGAAATATCCATATATCCGTATCTTGCAAGCCGCTGTCACCAACAATATGCATCACGCAAAGCATATACTCTTCACGTGAAAATAAGTTGTGGACTATTTTAGTGTGCACGATCTCTGACAGGTCCGATTGAGGTTTCCTTCATGTGCCTTCCCTTTGCGAGCTCAACGGGGACCCGCAATTCAGAAATATTACGTTAAGAAGGAAATGCTGAAATTGTCAGTAAATACCAGTGCAATCCTCGTCCTGTGGTTTCTTTCAGGTCTGTTTAAGGAGTAATTAAGCGTTCACCGTACTGCAAGGTACGTCTCCGGTGGAATCCAGCACGCACGGGACACCCCAGGACGGGATCCATTACTCGCGGGACCTCACCTGACCGTTTACACGGTACCTGGTATGTAGCATGCACGAGACACCACGCGACAAGATCCATTAAAGGCGGGACTCCACCGGATGCTTATGGCGGGGTTTCAGTATCCACGGGACACCATAAGACGGGGTTCAATAATAACAGAACTAGACAAGACGTGTACTTTGGGATCCAGCAGCCACAGGATACCCCAGTAGCAGCATACTTACTGTTCTAGTTCGGTGTCAGTAAACCTTCATTGTGCGAGAGCTTTATCCGGCGTACTCTCCGCAAGAAGAGCCAATAAATTGATGATATATCTCCTGATGTGAAAAAGAGAACTCGGCGGCGGTGCTGCATCGTACGTTCTGGTTTTCACTGAGCAATACGAAACAGAGCAAATACTATAGAACGGAGACCACCTGTCGCACGTGATACGCAAACGGCAAACATGGATGCAGGTGTCGCCTAGGTTTGCCACTGTCTCTGGCGGCGTTACATACAAAGGCCGAGGATGACAAAACAAACCTATCCAATAAACTATATTCAACCCGGTATAAAAAACCAAGAAAGCACCAAAAACAAAAAGACGATATGCGCACACCCCAGGAATCGAACCAACGAGTAAATTTGTCCTGAAAAAAGGTTGTACTGGTCACACATCGGCGTCGCGTGTTCATCGAAAAGCGCTGGAAGAATTCAAACAGCAGTAGTCGAGATCTATATTTTCCTGCTGTTTTCCACGGCGCGGGACTGAGAAAACACGGGACTTGGTTGGACGGGAACCGGATGCCGATATTTTAACGATTTCAGTTTGACCCGTATCGGTATAGCATGCTCTGGACGGGATCGGTTTGGGCGGAATACTTGGTTCCCACCGCAAACCAAATGGTTTATGTCAATGAGACGAGTAGCTGTTCTACGCCAAAATCACGAACGTGTTCGGGGCACCCACGTTTGTACACAAATTTTGTGCACCTCCACACAAAGGTTAAGTTAGATGCGGAGAAACAAAAAATCCAAACATGCACAAAAACCCCCCGACCAACAGGTAGGGTGACGGTTTGCGAATCGCGCCTTTCGCTTCCGGCGGCTCCTGCGGAGGGTGATCTATTTATGCACCCCTGGGTAGGTTTAGGTTCGAGTGAGATCAGGTCCGGGTTGGATCAGGTTCGGCTGGGATAAGGGGGTGGAACTTAAAAACATCGTTTGTGCACAAAACCGCATATCAACGTTGGTGTTCCGAACATGTTTTCCAACGTAACATCATCGGCTCTCTTTCGTACTGAAGGACCCCAGCCAGCTTTATTTGCCGGAGGGTCTGGGCAGTTATGTTGTGACAAAGAGAGCTGTCGACAGCCTGTCTGCCATGTTGTGTTGCTACTGCTATGTTGGTGATGTTTCCGTACGCTATAAGTTTTGTTACACGAGGAGCACACGAACTCGGCGAACATTTCATGACGCCGGTACGTGCGAGTACGTAAATGATGTGTTCCAACCACGGAATGCAAGTACAGTGGTTGGTGAAATAGGCAGCGATGGAGGTTCAACACGTAGTACTTGCGAACAGTGCGACCGTTTAGTCCGCCGAATCGTTTTACATCCCGGTCTCCGTATCGAATTCTGGGACATCGGAGCCCTTGTATCCGCCGTTATATTACTGCACCTCTTTCTGTGTATACTGTTCGTATGGGGTCAGCCTAACCCATTTGCTACACTAATGCCGCTGCAAAACATCCCACTCAATTCCCAATTGCTATGTCCTCGAAAACGTGTGTGGGTGCGGTTCCAAAGAGATATTATTTTGGTCCGGCTACGAATACCCGCTGTCAGCTTTCCAACACTTAGCACTGTAGCCCCTACGTTCATGGTGACTAAATTACAACAACGTATACCCCAAACCCCTAAACCCATTTCCCCCTTCTCGGAGCATGTGAGACGGCGAAGCAGGCACACGTGCGGGGCTTTCTAGCCTAGACTCGTAGTTTTTGTTTAACAGGTGCAAGTCAGTAGCATAATGGTAACATACATGGTAACAGTATTTACAACCACTCGACCCCATCGTTTTTTGTGCTGAGGTAGCCACAGCGCACATAGAGAGGCTCTCCGTTGTCAAGTCGATGTTTTTTTTTGGCGTTTTTGTTCGTATCTGCTCTTAATATCGCTGTACACTTGTTTCGCGATAAGTACTAGGCACATAAACAGGGAATTTGTGCCAAACATTTGTGTGGTGTGGTAATATAGCATCACCGGGCGGAACATATTTCAGCCTACGTTTCACGAGTTGGATGCCGTTTCGTTTCGTGCCTGCCGTTCTTCGACTTTGACACGAGCAGCGCAGCCTCCAAGGTACATGATCGCCGAGAGGTACCATAGAGCTGCAATCAGGCCTCTGACTCCCCTTTGTAAATTTTGTATGTGCGCACCACAACATCGAGCCCGACGTTGAATTATTTTACACCGGCAAGCGTTCGTTCGTCGATTTTATGATTCTGAGAGCGGTTATCCTTTTTAACGCGGTCTGCTTTGACATGAGGCAGTGAATTCTTTGTAGATCCTCAACGGACCTTGCTGCAAGCGGCGACGTCGTGGAGGGTAGGGTCCTTCACATACATGTTGCTGCATGAATATGACTCGGTGGCCACCCTGCTCAAGGCCCGAAGTTTGATGGGGGTGTTTGCTTGTTTCACTGTCTCATGGAAGCACGTCGGCAAGTCGACCTCGAAACTGATAATTCGCTGAGACTGGAACATTGCCGAGAAAGCCCGCTAGCTCTCCGATCATTGTCGAGCAGCACTCGCCCACACCTTGATAGTGGCAACCGGTTATGCCGTGGCATTTGCCGTACCATCTTCGTGACGTTTGGCGGTGACACTGGCGGGAGCTGTGAGTCGCCGGTAGGCTATTGAAGTGTTCGGGGTAGAAAACGTTGCAGTAGAAGTACTTGGTATAAGACGTAACGTCAATAACTGCCCTAGAGGAAGCAGCGGCCCGGTAGTCATGAGGCAAGCACTACGACTAGCTTGGAGACTATTGACGGTGGCGGCGGCGATGGTAGTCATAGTGCGCCTACGCTAGCAGCGGCACAAGTCGCGGTAGCTGTGGTAGTCGACGTTGCAACGGTCGTGACAGTAGCTGTGACGACCGGGCTACCAGTTGCGCCGATAGAGGTGGGACTAGCGTCGCGGTAAGGGGTGGCGGTAGTGGTGGCAACAGCACGCAAGCGGCAGCGGGGATACAGCGCCGGTATTGTGTACGCAGTAGTAGTGACGAAATCAACGATGATATCGGCGATGGTAGTGGCTGCAGCGGAAGGCTCAGTAGCTGCCGTAGACGTGGTGGCAACCGTAGCGATTGTAGCGAAAGTGCGAGCTGTTCTAAGTAGGGCTGCAACGGTGAGGGTTGCAGCGAGTTCCATAGCTCTAGAAGCGGTAGTGGCTATACCAGCAATGTCGGTGGCGGCCGTGGTAGCGGTAGCGCCACTATAACTGGTATCGACAATAGCGTCGGTTAGCTGTCCGTAGCGACACCAGCGCTGAGGAAGTCGTAAACGGTTTGGGTGGCACCGGTAGCTGTGGCAATACTAGCGGCGTTCGAGGGAGAAGGGCGGTATTGGATTACGCGTACATGTGGCAGACGAGACATCGGCGGCGGTATGGACAGATGCGGCGCTGTGGAGGCGGTCACGTCTCCAGCTCGTTCAGCCCTACTCGCAGTGAAGTACGACCAACTTTTGTCTTCAGCGTCCTGACTCCCAGCGTCCTTCACAGTTTGCTGGTGCTTTCGGTTTGCTGGTACTGGCTCGCCCGCCTCCTTGCCGTTTGTCCACCTGCCTCAATGTTTTCACCCTCCCTCCCGAGTCGGTAATAAGCGCTGTACTCTACAAGGGCCAGGAGTACCAAAGCCCATGCCGCGCCGGTCCGTTGACACTGGGTTATGGGCACTATATAGAATCCCTCCTCAATGAGTTCATCGTGCTCCATGATGATAAACCGTCGGGGATTATAAGTGATATTTACGCAAACTTAGCCTCCGCTGGTTTAGTCGGGGTTTCCATGTTGGTGATTTCTGCAGGTTGATTTTTTTTTATGGCTCGGCGCTTCGGGTGTTTGGTTTACTTCCTTGTCACTCGGACGCATCACATGAGGTTGTGGCGTTAGTCGTCGGGTCGGATTTGACACCAAAATGGGTTTATCGGCGTGAGTCTAATAGGTACCTTGTATATTCGTTCAAGGTCAACTCGCTGTGTAGAGTCTTGACGATCATGTCTCCCTGCTATGTGTTGGATTATGAACGACTACAAGACTATTTCATCGTGTGCATAATATAATTTTCAAGTATGCTGCATAATCTCGTATGGATTTAGTTAGGGTTGGCTGCTGCCATGACCTGAAAGTTGGGGGGGGGGTGGCGGACGGGGTCGAACGGTTTGCGCGTAAGGATGCTTCGGCACTTGCCTGGTTATGTGCGGGCCCACAGAGTAGGTGGGGGGAGGAGCAGGGGGGAGGAGTTTGCAACGATATTTTGATAGTTGTTGTTTGTTGACGTTTGCGAGTCGAATTGATTTCAAGACCGCGTTGGGTGTCGATTTCTGAAGTTCGGGGCCGTACTTGTTCGTATAGTGACGGGGCTTTAAGTTGCAAGTGCTGTTTGTTCAGACATCGGAGTGTGTGTTGACGTACACGGATACTGAGACATATTCAATGCGTACTTTTTTATTCTTTACAGCTATAGTATATACTGTTTTTGTCAGGGGTTGTCATGTGCCGGGGATCTACGCCGGGCCGGGCCGGGCCGGGCCGGGCCGGGCCGATCAGAAAATAGAGATAGGCCGGGCCGGGCCGGGGTGAGTCGGGCCGAATAGATAGAGAGATAGATCGGTCGGCCCGGGCCGTGAAAAACTCAAAATGTGATAAACCGGGTCCGAACGCTACCCATCAGCTGAACCCTTGATGGGCCGGGCCGACCCGTGGCCCATCATCTTGTAATTTGATGGGCCTGGCTGGGTGGGGCCGCAGCGTATAATATATGGGTTCTATATGGGTCGCTCTGCCCACCGCATGTGGCCACGTGTTTTCACTGGTCAGCACGGTTCGCAGTCCAGTAGATGTGACGTACAACTGAAGCTGCTGATAAGGACGTCCACCCTGCCCATCAGGCGGCTCACGTATTTTCTCAGGCCGGCCCGAGCCGCGGACCATGAGATCGACGTAGTACTGCAATTAATACGACGACGACGACGCCCTCCGTGCCCATAAAGCGACTCGGGTATTGCGGTTGAGGGCTGGTCTTTTCCAAAACAAAATCCAGTGCACGGATAGGAACAACGACCTCGACGAGCGCTTCTTCGCTCTGATTCTTCCAGCTGTGCTGATGTGCTGCTCGCGGCGAGAACCACAACTTCCACTCTGCTTCGTGATCTTCGTGTAAATGTCTGATCACAGCATTGGTGCCGTCGTTGATGTACATAAGACACTCTTTGCCATCTCCGCGACTCAGACAGCGGTTGACGATTTTCCCTTGTTTGTCACGGACGGAGCGGCAGGTTAAACCTCGAGAAGCTCTCGCCAAAAGAGCACTTACGTCATATTTGCTCTCTTCGGATGACAGATCGATAAAATGTATTGCATCAGAGGGTATAGCACCAGAACGCGCGTCTGCTGCTGCTGCGGGTTTTAAAGCAGGGGAAAAAATTGGTGGTCCACCAGTCAGGACGGAAGCCATCGAACCGGGTCGTTGGTGGAGCATAGTTGTGTGGGTAGGGGGTATATGTGCATCGTCGGCCAGACGCAGCCGGCCCACGGACTCTAGAATGAAAAAACGAAACGAACAACTAATGCACTACTAATATATTCAACACACTTAAGCGTCCACTTATGAGTACGGGACAACACATGGGCTGGTCCGTGGCCCGTCGCGTCAAACACATGAGCAGGTCACCCGAAATGGAGGCCCGGTCCGTCTAGAGCTCGTCTCCCATGGGCCTCGCCATCAATGTTATGGACGGGGCCGAGCCGGGGCAGGTCGGGTTGTGCTGGTGTTGAACAGTCCAAACGTGCCATGGGCCGGGCCGTGGTTTATTAAATATCTATAGCCTGCACCGGGCCACGGCCCATCCTCTGAAATTTTGATGAGTCAGGAATGGCCGCGGCCCATCAGATGAACAAGTGATGATCCGGGTGTGGTCGCGGCCTAAAAATGAAAATGTCATGGTCCGGGCCGGTTCGCGGCCGTACGTATAAGTATGCAAAAGTGATTGGCCCAACCCTGGGCCAGCTCACCAACGGCGGCGCACGACTTTTGCGTTAGTTTTTGTAGATTCCTTGCCGGGAATTTTTTTATTTGTTGCGGGCGCGGTCATCACATCAATATAGGTTCAGCATACACACACACTTCGCCGTGTGGTGAGCAAATGTTTTTTTGCGTACAGGCTTCGCAGTGTTCTAGGTTTCGTTTACTACAAGGTTGTCTCCGTCCATGATTCAGGTGCGTGTCATCGTTCACCGCCAAACGTGCTCGGTTGAATTTGCACGTTGGCGATTTTCGAAGCGTTGGGCAAATTGTAGAAGACATGGCATACATTCATCAGTATGTGCGCATTCCGGATGCATAACTGATACAGTATTGAATCATTTGATGAATGTTATATGCCACCAAAGAGATGGTTGTTTCAACATCATTGTGAATACCGTCAGTCATAACTGGTATGATATGGACCGCTTCTATACCTGGTATATAATCCCAGGAATATGAATAGTTTGCTTGTGTTCATTTTGGTCGGACTAACGTATACATTATATTGTCGTCCAATTGATCTTCCCTACTTATCAGGGGAAACTAAGGTATCGACCTTCCTTCTCTAACCACTGTGAATTATTTCTCGATCCGCCCC